>OY992876.1:253247579-253300079 GCA_963921405.1 Cepaea hortensis
ATCATTGTGTTGACTCACATGCCTGCTCGAGCACAGTGTGCATAAACACGTAACTGCGGGTTCCTTGGGTTGATGTCCAGGTTGAAGACTGGGCCCTCGATAAGTCTTTGAACAACACGGAGAGGTAGAAGTCCTGCAGGGCACATGTAAACAAGTGTCAATATCACGACATGTGTCAAAATCACACCATGTGTGAATATACAACTTGTGTCAATATCACGATATGTGTCAACATCACACAATGTGTCAATATACATCTTGTGTCAATATCACGATATGTGTCAAAATCACGTCATGTGTCAATATACAACTTGTGTCAATATCACGATATGTGTCAACCTCACAACATGTGTCAATATACAACTTCTGTCAATATCACGATATGTGTCAACATCGCACCATGTGTCAATATACATCTTGTGGCAACACAACAACTTGTGTCAGCCTCACAACATGAGTCACCATAACGTGTGTCAATATAACGACATGTGCCAACAGATTCAACATAACAACATATATCAACATAACAACATGTGCTAACAATAGTCAACATAACACCGTGTGTCAACATATGTCAACGTAACAACATATTCCACAACTACTCCACAACAAGCCACACAACTATTTCACAATTAATGAAGGCGGGTCGTAAGAAATGGATGACTGAAGAAATTTTACAGCTAATGGAAACAAGAAGACTCAACAATAATAATGCTGCCAAAAATGAAGAAATTCACAGACAAGTTAGAAAATTATGTAAGGAAGCAAAAGAAGCATGGCTTGAGAAAAATTGCTTATAAATTGAAAGACAACACAACAGTCAAAATTCCAAATTTGTACACAAAAGAATTCAGGAACTTACTAATAAAAGAACAAGTACATCAGCAGGCTATCTAAAAACTAAAGATGGCAAAAGCATAATAGAAAAAGATCAGATTCTACTTGTACGGTCAGATTATGTGAAAAACCTTTATGATGATAACAGGGATGAACAGTATGATATTAGATTTAATAATGAAGGACCACCAGTTTTGAAGATGGAGGTTCGAAATGTTCTTATACATATGAAAGCTGGCAAGGTCCCCGGTTCAGAAAACATCACAACAGAAATGATTAAAGCTTTAGAATATGGAATAGATCAAGTCACCAGACTGCTGAACACATTATATGATACTAGAGATATACCTTCTGAATTATGTAATTTTGTATGTATTGCAATCCCAAAGAAATCATGAGCCTTGGAATGTGATCAACGTAGAACAATTAGTATAATGAGTCACATAACGAAGATTTTGCTAAGAATTATCATGCAAAGAGTGATGAAGAAAATACAGCCTGAAATCGGATAAGAACAATGTGGATTTGTAGAAGGAAAGGGTACAGTAAATGCTGTGTTTATGCTGCGAACAGTTATTGAACGTTCTATAGAAGTAAACAAAAATATACATCTTAGCTTTATTGACTACACAAAGGCTTTCGATAGAGTAAGAAATGTCAACATGGTAGATATGCTTGCAGATTACAAATTGATGGGAAATACATTAGACTTATAAAAAAAACATATATTAGAAACAACAAGCTGCCATGGGGATTGATAATGAAGTGGGACAATATCAACCTATTAAGAGAGGTGTTAGGCAGGGATGTGTAATGTCTCCAGATCTTTTTTCCCTATACAGTGACAATATTTTCAGAAATGTAGAAGATATAAATGGAATCAGCATTGGAGGACGAAACATCAATAACATTAGATATGCAGATGACACAGTATTGATTGCTGACAATGAGCAGGATCTGCAACAATTAGTAGATGCGGTTGTTGCACACAGTGAATAACTGGGGTTAGAATTAAATTGTAAAAAGACACAGATTATTGTCGTCATTAAGAGGAATGAAATACCACAATGTAATATACAAGTAAATGGAAGTATTCTTCAACAAGTGAATCGGTACAATTATCTCGGAACAGTCATAATATCTGATGGGAGATGCCTTGAAGAGATTAGATCAAGAATCGCCATGGCGAAAGTAGCCTTTAGCAAGATGAAAAACATACTTATCAATACAAAGATACCAATTGAAACGAGAAAAAGAGTGTTGAGGGGATACATAGAGTTAGTTCTTTTGTATGGATGTGAAACTTGGACAATGGGCAGTCAAGCTGAAAAACATCTGATTGCTGCAGAAATGTGGTTTCTGAAGAGAATGCAAAGAATATAATGGACAGACAGAAAAACCAATGACAAAGTTCTACAGGAGACAAATGAAAATGGTAAATTGATTAGAGAAATTAGACGTAGACAGTCAAAAGTTTTTTGGACATATGAGAAGAAATGGATAGAGAACTTAGTGACAACTTGAAAGATCGAAGGGAACAGAGCTAGGGGAATACCGAGAAGTAAGTACCTGGATGGCCTGGCCACATGGCATGGTCGAGACAGGAACACTGAGCTGATCCACGACTCTGGTGATCGAGTGAAATGGCGAATCATGACCGCATACCCTTTCCGGCATGGCACATGATTGATTGATTTAACAACATATGTCAACTTAACAGCATATGTCAACATAACAACATGTGCCAACATCTGTCAACTTAACAACCTGTGCCAACTGATGTGAACATAACAATATGTGTTAACATAAAAAATAAGTCAACAAAAGAACATGTGTCATATTAACATCTTGTGCCAACATATGTCAACATCACATCATGTGTGAATATTACAGACACACATTTTTATCCTTCTTATAGCAATCCGAGCTGGATCAATGATCCACTAAACAATATTAGGTTTCTCTACAATTCTCTCTCGATATATGGAACAGGACACGCGGGTCAAGGACCCAGTTAACGTTGTCATGCGTATTATGGTGCCAGACCCGTCATTGTATAGTCTTATCTGCGCGATTGATGACGCAGTCAATGGGGAATTCTAGACCGGCCACCAGTCATTGCTAGGACACTTCGCGGAACCCCCGCTGAATTGTGCTACCACAACGTTCCCACAAAAATACTGCATATGTCCATTTACAATGTGTGTGTGTGTGTGTGTGTGTGTGTGTGTGCGCGTGCGTGCTCGCGCGCTTGGTGTGTGTATGTGTGTGAGTGTGTGTGTGTGTGTGTGTTTGCGTGATTCAGTGCTTTACTGTTTTCCTTATGCTTGTCTGACTAGATTCGTTACATTTCATTATTTCTGCTAACTTACTCTCAGATCAGTAAGGTAAATTAAAAGCATCCATTACCCACTGATCTGTGTTCTGAGGAACGTTGTCACAGTTTATGATAAATGACATTTAATTGAATATACATGTATAAATTAGTTCGTTTTATCCCTACACAGGAACAATACGTTGTCTTTTTTTTTTTTTTTTTTGCGTTCAATAGCTTATAGTTAATTCCAAAATGTGAGTTGAGTTGAGCTAAGAACCCACATCACTGCACTCAGGATATTCCCATACGCTCTCCACCCCAATTTTAAATAGCCAGCAAAGAGTCATACTACTAATTGTTCCCATCGTTATCTGATTTGATGTTCTCCATGTTTTTCCTATCAGTTTTGATATTCTTCCAGAACCCCTGCCGATCTCCCGCAATATCATTCTTTCTACATACTCGATCTGCACGCTTGGCCATGGGAATGTTAATCCTACGAGAATCCCATGGGGAAAGGTCCTATTGGATGGGATGGGATAGGACAGGCATAAATTACCATGGGATGGGATGGAACAGAAAAATATGTCCCATGGACAAGCCTGTCGATCTGGTTCCCCGCCTTCTCCACCTGGTCCCACAAGCGCTCGACCAACTCCCCATGTCCATATGTACTCTACCATCAAGAGGTGCATTCCCTGCCAGCTTATCAGTCTGTTCATTCCTAGCACTCTCGCATGGCCAGGGCGAAAATTCCATATCCAGCGATGATACTCTACTGTTAAATGAGTCAACTTGTTTCGTGAGTTCACATGATGCGTAGACCAGCTGGGATTAACATCTGTTAAATTTGTCTACATGTTTCATGAGTTCACGTGTTGCGGAGACCAGCCATGATACTCTACTGAAGTCTGCATTTTTCATGACAAACCCAACTTTACTTGTCAACTGTTTTCTTGTATGATGATCACTGATTGCTTCGTCTTCTTGATGCAAGTCTAGATCTAGGAATTTATGAATAATATATATATATATATATATATATATATATATATATATATATATATATATATATATATATATATATATATATATATATATATATATATATATAAAATATTTATGCAGAAGGCTTGCGGTACTGAGCAATTAATCAGTACACATGTAAATTGTCTAGCTGGGCCTTGTCGGCAGATTTCAGAGATTGAAGCAACAAGAAAAAGTACACTGACTCACAGGGTGTGGAGAATTATTGTACGAGATGAGTCCATAAGATGCGCCTACGAAACTATGCCTGAAGACCCTGGTCACGCCAGACTGCGCAGCCACGCCCAGTTTATCCAGCCATCTGTGAACATATGTCAATATCAACAAAGGCTCATGATCAACGTCATCATAATCGCCGTCGACATAATCGCCATAATCATTTTCATCACAACCATAATCTTCACTGCCACTGTATTAGTACAACAACCAAAATGTCAGCTCATCACTACATTTATCATGATCATTACACAATAATGTTTTCACATGCATCCATTGTGGACGAACATTTACAGCGCTAATTGGTCTGATCAGTCACAATCGCTACCGCCATGGGTTGTAGTTATTATGCCTTTTTTTAAAACACAATGTAACAAACCATCGTCTGTCAAGATAGCAAGGTGCCAGTGTGCCCGCAATACTGTTCAGTGTGGCCAGTTATGGTCCCCCATCCCACATAATCGCTGGACTCTCAGATTAGGTCTGTATTATTACCACTGTTATTTCTTGTTCTTTGCCCGTTCGCTGGAAATAATTGTTTGTCTATGTCTGTAATGTTTTCTTTAGTATAATATAAACTTCACCGTCTTTGTGTGTCGCTAAGTGGTCCATGCAGTTCAGTTTATCTTGCACTGTTGTGTTTCTAGGCCAGAAGGTTTGCATAGATGGGTATTCGGAACAGGCTTGAAGTATAAGATCTGCCAGTCTGAGACTCCAATCCACGTGCACAAACGGCTGGTTTGCCAGTTATAAATCGTTGTGGTATGTAGTTGTGTAATTGATTGTGTCATGTTCACTATTATGACACCTGACCAAGCATTCCAGATAATGTTCTGTCATTTGGCAATCCACCAAGTTTAAAAAGTTAGTTGCATATCCTCTACATGACGTCGCAGTCAACACCAGCATTTTTTGCTGTTGTGATCTCTTGGCAAGTTTACGTTCAGTAGTTTGCCATTGCTTTCTGAACGACCGGCACCCATACCATTTCGTAAAAAACCACTGCAAGGCGGTCTGCTGCCAAATAGCCCAAGCTGTGTTTCGAACGCGGGTATGCGGGATTACGAACTGCGTCCGTAACAACCTTCACAACGGAGCCGGCACTAGAATGTGAAGTGTACCTCTCCCCCATATAATCATGTCCATTGTAGAAAGTGACTACATACACGATCTGTGGAAAAGACTCTTCAGCTATTGTCAGTTCTCCCGCCTGATACACGCCATTGCCTCAGGGTGGGGTCTACACCGTGGTGTGTCCATGATCGTACATGCCTCAGGGTGGGGTCTACACCGCGGTGTGTCCATGCCTCAGGGTGGGGTCTACACCGCGGTGTGTCCATGCCTCAGGGTGGGGTCTACACCGTGGTGTGTCCATGATCGTACATGCCTCAGGGTGGGGTCTACACCGCGGTGTGTCCATGCCTCAGGGTGGGGTCTACACCGCGGTGTGTCCATGCCTCAGGGTGGGGTCTACACCGTGGTGTGTCCATGATCGTACATGCCTCAGGGTGGGGTCTACATCGTGGTGTGTCCATGATCGTACATGCCTCAGGGTGGGGTCTACACCGTGGTGTGTCCATGCCTCAGGGTGGGGTCTACACCGCGGTGTGTCCATGCCTCAGGGTGGGGTCTACACCGTGGTGTGTCCATGATCGTACATGCCTCAGGGTGAGGTCTACACCGTGGTGTGTCCATGCCTCAGGGTGGGGTCTACACCGTGGTGTGTCCATGATCGTACATGCCTCAGGGTGGGGTCTACACCGCGGTGTGTCCATGCCTCAGCGTGGGGTCTACACCGCGGTGTGTCCATGCCTCAGGGTGGGGTCTACACCGCGGTGTGTCCATGCCTCAGGGTGGGGTCTACACCGCGGTGTGTGTATGCCTCAGGGTGGGGTCTACACCGTGGTGTGTCCATGCCTCAGGGTGGGGTCTACACCGTGGTGTGTCCATGCCTCAGGGTGGGGTCTACACCGTGGTGTGTCCATGCCTCAGGGTGAGGTCTACACCGTGGTGTGTCCATGCCTCAGGGTGGGGTCTACACCGTGGTGTGTCCATGCCTCAGGGTGGGGTCTACACCGTGGTGTGTCCATGCCTCAGGGTGGGGTCTACACCGCGGTGTGTCCATGCCTCAGGGTGGGGTCTACACCGCGGTGTGTCCATGCCTCAGGGTGGGGTCTACACCGCGGTGTGTCCATGATCGTACATGCCTCAGGGTGGGGTCTACACCGCGGTGTGTCCATGATCGTACATGCCTCAGGGTGGGGTCTACACCGCGGTGTGTCCATGATCGTACATGCCTCAGGGTGGGGTCTACACCGCGGTGTGTCCATGATCGTACATGCCTCAGGGTGGGGTCTACACCGTGGTGTGTCCATGATCGTACATGCCTCAGGGTGGGGTCTACACCGTGGTGTGTCCATGATCGTACATGCCTCAGGGTGGGGTCTACACCGTGGTGTGTCCATGATCGTACATGCCTCAGGGTGGGGTCTACACCGCGGTGTGTCCATGATCGTACATGCCTCAGGGTGGGGTCTACACCGCGGTGTGTCCATGATCGTACATGCCTCAGGGTGGGGTCTACACCGTGGTGTGTCCATGATCGTACATGCCTCAGGGTGGGGTCTACACCGTGGTGTGTCCATGATCGTACATGCCTCAGGGTGGGGTCTACACCGTGGTGTGTCCATGATCGTACATGCCTCAGGGTGGGGTCTACACCGTGGTGTGTCCATGCCTCAGGGTGGGGTCTACACCGTGGTGTGTCCATGCCTCAGGGTGGGGTCTACACCGTGGTGTGTCCATGCCTCAGGGTGGGGTCTACACCGTGGTGTGTCCATGCCTCAGGGTGGGGTCTACACCGTGGTGTGTCCATGCCTCAGGGTGGGGTCTACACCGCGGTGTGTCCATGCCTCAGGGTGGGGTCTACACCGTGGTGTGTCCATGCCTCAGGGTGGGGTCTACACCGTGGTGTGTCCATGCCTCAGGGTGGGGTCTACACCGCGGTGTGTCCATGCCTCAGGGTGGGGTCTACACCGCGGTGTGTCCATGATCGTACATGCCTCAGGGTGGGGTCTACACCGCGGTGTGTCCATGATCGTACATGCCTCAGGGTGGGGTCTACACCGCGGTGTGTCCATGATCGTACATGCCTCAGGGTGGGGTCTACACCGTGGTGTGTCCATGATCGTACATGCCTCAGGGTGGGGTCTACACCGCGGTGTGTCCATGATCGTACATGCCTCAGGGTGGGGTCTACACCGTGGTGTGTCCATGATCGTACATGCCTCAGGGTGGGGTCTACACCGTGGTGTGTCCATGATCGTACATGCCTCAGGGTGGGGTCTACACCGTGGTGTGTCCATGATCGTACATGCCTCAGGGTGGGGTCTACACCGTGGTGTGTCCATGATCGTACATGCCTCAGGGTGGGGTCTACACCGTGGTGTGTCCATGATCGTACATGCCTCAGGGTGGGGTCTACACCGCGGTGTGTCCATGATCGTACATGCCTCAGGGTGGGGTCTACACCGCGGTGTGTCCATGATAGTACATGCCTCAGGGTGGGGTCTACACCGCGGTGTGTCCATGATCGTACATGCCTCAGGGTGGGGTCTACACCGCGGTGTGTCCATGCCTCAGGGTGGGGTCTACACCGTGGTGTGTCCATGCCTCAGGGTGGGGTCTACACCGCGGTGTGTCCATGCCTCAGGGTGAGGTCTACACCGTGGTGTGTCCATGCCTCAGGGTGGGGTCTACACCGTGGTGTGTCCATGATCGTACATGCCTCAGGGTGGGGTCTACACCGCGGTGTGTCCATGATAGTACATGCCTCAGGGTGGGGTCTACACCGCGGTGTGTCCATGATCGTACATGCCTCAGGGTGGGGTCTACACCGCGGTGTGTCCATGCCTCAGGGTGGGGTCTACACCGTGGTGTGTCCATGCCTCAGGGTGGGGTCTACACCGCGGTGTGTCCATGCCTCAGGGTGAGGTCTACACCGTGGTGTGTCCATGCCTCAGGGTGGGGTCTACACCGTGGTGTGTCCATGATCGTACATGCCTCAGGGTGAGGTCTACACCGTGGTGTGTCCATGCCTCAGGGTGGGGTCTACACCGCGGTGTGTCCATGCCTCAGGGTGGGGTCTACACCGCGGTGTGTCCATGCCTCAGGGTGGGGTCTACACCGCGGTGTGTCCATGCCTCAGGGTGGGGTCTACACCGTGGTGTGTCCATGCCTCAGGGTGGGGTCTACACCGTGGTGTGTCCATGCCTCAGGGTGGGGTCTACACCGCGGTGTGTCCATGATCGTACATGCCTCAGGGTGGGGTCTACACCGCGGTGTGTCCATGCCTCAGGATGGGGTCTACACCGTGGTGTGTCCATGCCTCAGGGTGGGGTCTACACCGTAGTGTGTCCATGATCGTACATGCCTCAGGGTGGGGTCTACACAGCGGTGTGTCCATGCCTCAGGGTGGGGTCTACACCGCGGTGTGTCCATGATCGTACATGCCTCAGGGTGGGGTCTACACCGTGGTGTGTCCATGATCGTACATGCCTCAGGGTGGGGTCTACACCGTGGTGTGTCCATGATCGTACTTGCCTCAGGGTGGGGTCTACACCGCGGTGTGTCCATGCCTCAGGGTGGGGTCTACACCGCGGTGTCTCCATGATCGTACATGCCTCACGGTGGGGTCTACACCGTGGTGTGTCCATGATCGTACATGCCTCAGTGTGGGGTCTACACCGCGGTGTGTCCATGATCGTTCATGCCTCAGGGTGGGGTCTACACCGCGGTGTGTCCATGATCGTACATGCCTCAGGGTGGGGTCTACACCGCGGTGTGTCCATGATCGTACATGCCTCAGGGTGGGGTCTACACCGTGGTGTGTCCATGCCTCAGGGTGGGGTCTACACCGCGGTGTGTCCATGATCGTACATGCCTCAGGGTGGGGTCTACACCGCGGTGTGTCCATGATCGTACATGCCTCAGGGTGGGGTCTACACCGTGGTGTGTCCATGCCTCAGGGTGGGGTCTACACCGTGGTGTGTCCATGCCTCAGGGTGGGGTCTACACCGCGGTGTGTCCATGATCGTACATGCCTCAGGGTGGGGTCTACACCGCGGTGTGTCCATGCCTCAGCGTGGGGTCTACACCGTGGTGTGTCCATGCCTCAGGGTGGGGTCTACACCGCGGTGTGTCCATGCCTCAGGGTGGGGTCTACACCGTGGTGTGTCCATGCCTCAGGGTGGGGTCTACACCGCGGTGTGTCCATGCCTCAGGGTGGGGTCTACACCGTGGTGTGTCCATAATCGTACATGCCTCAGGGTGGGGTCTACACCGCGGTGTGTCCATGCCTCAGGGTGGGGTCTACGCCGCGGTGTGTCCATGATCGTACATGCCTCAGGGTGGGGTCTACACCGCGGTATGTCCATGCCTCACGGTGGGGTCTACACCGTGGTGTGTCCATGCCTCAGGGTGGGGTCTACACCGCGGTGTGTCCATGCCGCAGGGTGGGGTCTACACCGCGGTGTGTCCATGCCTCAGGGTGGGGTCTACACCGTGGTGTGTCCATGCCTCAGGGTGGGGTCTACACCGCGGTGTGTCCATGCCTCAGGGTGGGGTCTACACCGTGG
Source organism: Cepaea hortensis (assembly GCA_963921405.1). NCBI lineage: Eukaryota > Metazoa > Mollusca > Gastropoda > Stylommatophora > Helicidae > Cepaea > Cepaea hortensis. The sequence goes on from OY992876.1 coordinate 253,257,633, forward strand.
TGTGTCCATGCCTCAGGGTGGGGTCTACACCGCGGTGTGTCCATGCCTCAGGGTGGGGTCTACACCGTGGTGTGTCCATGATCGTACATGCCTCAGGGTGGGGTCTACACCGCGGTGTGTCCATGCCTCAGGGTGGGGTCTACACCGCGGTGTGTCCATGCCTCAGGGTGGGGTCTACACCGTGGTGTGTCCATGATCGTACATGCCTCAGGGTGGGGTCTACACCGTGGTGTGTCCATGCCTCAGGGTGGGGTCTACACCGCGGTGTGTCCATGATCGTACATGCCTCAGGGTGGGGTCTACACCGCGGTGTGTCCATGATCGTACATGCCTCAGGGTGGGGTCTACACCGTGGTGTGTCCATGCCTCAGGGTGGGGTCTACACCGCGGTGTGTCCATGCCTCAGGGTGGGGTCTACACCGCGGTGTGTCCATGCCTCAGGATGGGGTCTACACCGCGGTGTGTCCATGCCTCAGGGTGGGGTCTACACCGCGGTGTGTCCATGCCTCAGGGTGGGGTCTACACCGCGGTGTGTCCATGATCGTACATGCCTCAGGGTGGGTTCTACACCGCGGTGTGTCCATGATCGTACATGCCTCAGGGTGGGGTCTACACCGTGGTGTGTCCATGCCTCAGGGTGGGGTCTACACCGCGGTGTGTCCATCCCTCAGGGTGGTGTCTACACCGTGGTGTGTCCATGCCTCAGGGTGGGGTCTACACCGCGGTGTGTCCATGCCTCAGGGTGGGGTCTACGCCGTGGTGTGTCCATGCCTCAGGGTGGGGTCTACACCGTGGTGTGTCCATGCCTCAGGGTGGGGTCTACACCGTGGTGTGTCCATGATCGTACATGCCTCAGGGTGGGGTCTACACCGTGGTGTGTCCATGCCTCAGGGTGGGGTCTACACCGTGGTGTGTCCATGTCTCAGGGTGGGGTCTACACCGTGGTGTGTCCATGCCTCAGGGTGGGGTCTACACCGCGGTGTGTCCTTGCCTCAGGGTGGGGTCTACACCGCGGTGTGTCCATGCCTCAGGGTGGGGTCTACACCGTGGTGTGTCCATGATCGTACATGCCTCAGGGTGGGGTCTACACCGTGGTGTGTCCATGCCTCAGGGTGGGGTCTACACCGCGGTGTGTCCATGCCTCAGGGTGGGGTCTACACCGTGGTGTGTCCATGCCTCAGGGTGGGGTCTACACCGTGGTGTGTCCATGCCTCAGGGTGGGGTATACACCGTGGTGTGTCCATGCCTCAGGGTGGGGTCTACACCGCGGTGTGTCCATGATCGTACATGCCTCAGGGTGGGGTCTACACCGTGGTGTCTCCATGCCTCAGGGTGGGGTCTACATCGTGGTGTGTCCATGCCTCAGGGTGGGGTCTACACCGCGGTGTGTCCATGCCTCAGGGTGGGGTCTACACCGTGGTGTGTCCATGCCTCAGGGTGGGGTCTACACCGCGGTGTGTCCATGCCTCAGGGTGGGGTCTACACCGTGGTGTGTCCATGCCTCAGGGTGGGGTCTACACCGCGGTGTGTCCATGCCTCAGGGTGGGGTCTACACCGTGGTGTGTCCATGATCGTACATGCCTCAGGGTGGGGTCTACACCGCGGTGTGTCCATGCCTCAGGGTGGGGTCTACACCGCGGTGTGTCCATGCCTCAGGGTGGGGTCTACACCGTGGTGTGTCCATGATCGTACATGCCTCAGGGTGGGGTCTACACCGTGGTGTGTCCATGCCTCAGGGTGGGGTCTACACCGCGGTGTGTCCATGATCGTACATGCCTCAGGGTGGGGTCTACACCGCGGTGTGTCCATGATCGTACATGCCTCAGGGTGGGGTCTACACCGTGGTGTGTCCATGCCTCAGGGTGGGGTCTACACCGCGGTGTGTCCATGCCTCAGGGTGGGGTCTACACCGCGGTGTGTCCATGCCTCAGGATGGGGTCTACACCGCGGTGTGTCCATGCCTCAGGGTGGGGTCTACACCGCGGTGTGTCCATGCCTCAGGGTGGGGTCTACACCGCGGTGTGTCCATGCCTCAGGGTGGGGTCTACACCGTGGTGTGTCCATGATCGTACATGCCTCAGGGTGGGGTCTACACCGCGGTGTGTCCATGCCTCAGGGTGGGGTCTACACCGCGGTGTGTCCATGCCTCAGGGTGGGGTCTACACCGTGGTGTGTCCATGATCGTACATGCCTCAGGGTGGGGTCTACACCGTGGTGTGTCCATGATCGTACATGCCTCAGGGTGGGGTCTACACCGCGGTGTGTCCATGCCTCAGGGTGGGGTCTACACCGCGGTGTGTCCATGCCTCAGGGTGGGGTCTACACCGTGGTGTGTCCATGATCGTACATGCCTCAGGGTGGGGTCTACACCGTGGTGTGTCCATGCCTCAGGGTGGGGTCTACACCGCGGTGTGTCCATGATCGTACATGCCTCAGGGTGGGGTCTACACCGCGGTGTGTCCATGATCGTACATGCCTCAGGGTGGGGTCTACACCGTGGTGTGTCCATGCCTCAGGGTGGGGTCTACACCGCGGTGTGTCCATGCCTCAGGGTGGTGTCTACACCGTGGTGTGTCCATGCCTCAGGGTGGGGTCTACACCGTGGTGTGTCCATGATCGTACATGCCTCAGGGTGGGGTCTACACCGTGGTGTGTCCATGCCTCAGGGTGGGGTCTACACCGCGGTGTGTCCATGATCGTACATGCCTCAGGGTGGGGTCTACACCGCGGTGTGTCCATGATCGTACATGCCTCAGGGTGGGGTCTACACCGTGGTGTGTCCATGCCTCAGGGTGGGGTCTACACCGCGGTGTGTCCATGCCTCAGGGTGGGGTCTACACCACGGTGTGTCCATGCCTCAGGGTGGGGTCTACGCCGTGGTGTGTCCATGCCTCAGGGTGGGGTCTACACCGTGGTGTGTCCATGCCTCAGGGTGGGGTCTACACCGTGCTGTGTCCATGCCTCAGGGTGGGGTCTACACCGCGGTGTGTCCATGCCTCAGGGTGGGGTCTACACCGTGGTGTGTCCATGATCGTACATGCCTCAGGGTGGGGTCTACACCGTGGTGTGTCCATGCCTCAGGGTGGGGTCTACACCGCGGTGTGTCCATGATCGTACATGCCTCAGGGTGGGGTCTACATCGTGGTGTGTCCATGCCTCAGGGTGGGGTCTACACCGCGGTGTGTCCATGCCTCAGGGTGGGGTCTACACCGTGGTGTGTCCATGCCTCAGGGTGGGGTCTACACCGCGGTGTGTCCATGATCGTACATGCCTCAGGGTGGGGTCTACACCGGTGTGTGTCCATGCCTCAGGGTGGGGTCTACACCGCGGTGTGTCCATGCCTCAGGGTGGTGTCTACACCGCGGTGTGTCCATGCCTCAGGGTGGGGTCTACACCGCGGTGTGTCCATGATCGTACATGCCTCAGGGTGGGGTCTACACCGTGGTGTGTCCATGCCTCAGGGTGGGGTCTACACCGCGGTGTGTCCATGCCTCAGGGTGGGGTCTACACCGTGGTGTGTCCATGCCTCAGGGTGGGGTCTACACCGCGGTGTGTCCATGCCTCAGGGTGGGGTCTACACCGCGGTGTGTCCATGCCTCAGGGTGGGGTCTACACCGTGGTGTGTCCATGATCGTACATGCCTCAGGGTGGGGTCTACACCGTGGTGTGTCCATGCCTCAGGGTGGGGTCTACACCGCGGTGTGTCCATGATCGTACATGCCTCAGGGTGGGGTCTACACCGTGGTGTGTCCATGCCTCAGGGTGGGGTCTACACCGTGGTGTGTCCATGCCTCAGGGTGGGGTCTACACCGCGGTGTGTCCATGCCTCAGGGTGGGGTCTACACCGCGGTGTGTCCATGCCTCAGGGTGGGGTCTACACCGCGGTGTGTCCATGCCTCAGGGTGGGGTCTAAACCGTGGTGTGTCCATGCCTCAGGGTGGGGTCTACACCGTGGTGTGTCCATGCCTCAGGGTGGGGTCTACACCGTGGTGTGTCCATGCCTCAGGGTGGGGTCTACACCGCGGTGTGTCCATGATCGTACATGCCTCAGGGTGGGGATAAAACCGTGGTGTGTCCATGCCTCAGGGTGGGGTCTACACCGCGGTGTGTCCATGCCTCAGGGTGGGGTCTACACCGTGGTGTGTCCATGCCTCAGGGTGGGGTCTACACCGCGGTGTGTCCATGCCTCAGGGTGGGGTCTACACCGCGGTGTGTCCATGCCTCAGGGTGGGGTCTACACCGTGGTGTGTCCATGATCGTACATGCCTCAGGGTGGGGTCTACACCGTGGTGTGTCCATGCCTCAGGGTGGGGTCTACACCGCGGTGTGTCCATGATCGTACATGCCTCAGGGTGGGGTCTACACCGTGGTGTGTCCATGCCTCAGGGTGGGGTCTACACCGTGGTGTGTCCATGCCTCAGGGTGGGGTCTACACCGCGGTGTGTCCATGCCTCAGGGTGGGGTCTACACCGCGGTGTGTCCATGCCTCAGGGTGGGGTCTACACCGCGGTGTGTCCATGCCTCAGGGTGGGGTCTACACCGTGGTGTGTCCATGCCTCAGGGTGGGGTCTACACCGTGGTGTGTCCATGCCTCAGGGTGGGGTCTACACCGTGGTGTGTCCATGCCTCAGGGTGGGGTCTACACCGCGGTGTGTCCATGATCGTACATGCTTCAGGGTGGGGTCTACACCGCGGTGTGTCCATGATCGTACATGCCTCAGGGTGGGGTCTACACCGTGGTGCGTCTAAGATCGTGCTGACCGAGGTCTGCCCTTCTTCATGGAACCATGCCTAAAAAATACTGTTCTATTAAACCACTGTGACTTTTAATATGGTCAATATTTCAGTTTCAGGGACACGACGCTGCTAATGAACCAAATCTATTTTGGCTATATTAACGTGTATCCTATTGTATGGAAGCGAATCATGGACTGTTAGAAGGTAAGTGACGAATTAAGTATTTTATAAAACAACGTTGAGAAGACTGTGGTCAGATAGAAAGAGCAATGAATATATCTGGAAAGAAATGAACTCACAAAGAGAACTATTTACTCACCTGACAAGAAGACAATCCACATTCTTTGGGCATGTCCTGAGAACGGAGAAGCTGGAGTATGTCGCCACAATGGAAAAGTTGGAGGGAAGGAGAGGTACGGGCAGACGAAGATAGAAGATGCTGGACAGTCTGATACCATGGAAGGAATGGAGTAACATCAGTATCTGAAATGATTGCAGCACACGAGACACAATGCTGTGGACAGACATGATCACCAACGTCACACGGCATTGACTATAAGAAGATTGACAGTACACTAGTGTCAGAAGTCGGGGTGCCCCACCGGCTAGATGAATGTATTATTCACTGGCGAGCAACCCCAGATAGTCAGAAACTGACTAGGGACAAAATCTATATGGCTGAACTACAGATTAAGCCCTTGGATATCCAACGTACAGTTCCTAGTGGCTCGTTACAAAATTGAAATGAACTGTGCTGAATATTCGCCAAGGATCAGGAAAGAGAAGTTTAGCTGAGATAGATGTTTAAGTCTAAATATATGAATATAGACGACTATTCTCAGTACAGGTGTTTCTCCCTGACTGCTCCCTTCCTTGGTATGTAAGTGAACCCCCACCAATGTACACACACAACACGTATGCACAATTGGAATTAAAAGATAACGACAAAACTATGAGTTACAATACTACAACATTTATTTACTAATCATAATCATAGACATCTGATGGTTCAAGATGAGGATGATGAAATCATATAACATATTGTGATGAGAAACATTACGTAACTTTACTTGTTACTTCATCTATCTGGAACTGTGGTCCAGATCCCCACTCTCCAGTAGACTCAACAAAAGAAACAGCTTGCCGGTATTCTGAGGTCTGTCAGTCCTAGCACTACCTAGTTAGTAGTCTCGAGTCTTGAGATCTGTAACATAGGTGCTCCTTGTGAGAGCTTGAAAGAGAGTCAAGAATGTGTTATATCAGTTCTACATCAGCGCAATCCTAATTAAAACATATCATAACACAAACATATACAATGACCAGTCTGGCCAAGTTTATCTTCCAGCTCTACTGTGTTCACCATCCTCCTTCTCCCTACTGTCTTTAGTCTGGGACGGGCTTTTCAATTGTCTCACACGCCTGTAATGATTACATTTCTGCCGCCCCATGTCCATGTCGCTAATACAGAAATTCTGTGTCGTACAGCCGCTCCGTCCAATGTTAGTTTAGCAGCTCACAGGGTCGGTAAGGGTATTATAACAATGCCTGATCATCCGGGCTTGCAAGCCGTGACCAGTAGCTGTGCCAGGTTTCCATGCATTACCGTCCACCATACGATGAAAAAGGTTTAGCACCATATACCCCATGACACTTGTGGGTAATGTCTGTACCATTACACCTCTGCTACAAATGCAATCGATGGTTAGTGTGCCAATGCGCACACCATAATATAACACTTCATATTGGTAGGCTTGCATATGACAAATCAATATACCAAACATCCAATACACATAAACACATTGATTAAACTAGACATATGATACTTTAACATCATAGCATAATGCACTAGTTAGTTTATGAAATTACACATACATACATCCAACATATCCGTAAACATTATATTACTTCAAGATGGACATATAATGATACTCAATATAATAGCATCAGTCATTATTAATGAGTACTAATATTGTATAGCTATAAAATGAGATATCCAACAGGTCTAATTGAAGTTACCACACAGACCAGCTATATTTGCCCGGTTTAATCACCTGCTGTTGTAAGAATTAAATAAATAGTCAGTTGACTATATTCTGTACAACAAATGCACACACCAAAAAGCAACTAGTCTAGTTTAGAAAGAGATGGCAAGCATCTGCTACGACACCTCAAGTATATCTAGACAAGACCTGCCTTCCAGAAGTTTCTACTTCTCAGAAGAGTAGCACTTACAGCACAATGATATTGGACACAGAACTCAGAAAGAACACTCAAGTAACCTATGACAATGATAGTTCTTGCAATAACCTAGATCAGATATAGACTGAAAATCACTATGTCTAAAAGACTGTTGCATAGTTACTAAGAAATCCTTCATAGACGCCAACATAAAAATCATGCATATGACTACAAACATTGAGCTGGCTGCCTACCTGTTCTGAAGTCAAACTTAATCTAACATAAAACAGGCTAGGGACCCTTATTTAAGCTGAGTCAAGCAGACAGTATTACCTCCTTGGCATTCCCGTCATAAATTCTTCTTATCTCCACCGGACGGTAATTGCACTTGTCACTGCAATTGGCCATCACACCTGTGGGTCTGACAATTATTAGCCCACTAAGTCTTATCAGTGATTTCACACCTTGCGCCTCTAGTCTCTACCAGATGGGGTCATCCATCGCGGTTGGGCGATTTCCTAGCTATTCTTATCAGGTGTCATGCCTGGTCGGTTTTAATTACACAGTCCATGGCCCAGTTCATTGTTGATTCAGCATGTCTGGGTCAGCAGTTTCCCAAGGTGTATACTAATTATCTAGTTGCCATTTTACTTGCCATCTGCAAGCTTACGTCATGGCTGGTTGGTTTTAATTACTATTCCGTCCCCTGAGTCTGCCCTCCCGTCTGGCTGGATTGATAAGACTGTGCAACTGATCTGGGGGTGACTGGTACTGGTGTCAAATTAACTTCCCAAATAGAAAGCCATTCCTGGTGGTTGTTTACTTGCAGGTTTTGCAAGCTTACGTCAAGACAGTATAGCCTTGGATATAGAGAAAACAGTTTTGTTCGTCTGTTCATCCTCTACATGGCCCATCAAAAGTGAACCGAAAATTGTTCTGGGAAGTTAAGGCTGCCAATTCGTGACAGAGCTTTCCCCTTAAAAAAAAAGTTTCTGCCAGAAATCTTTTGTCAAAGCACGCCGTACATCCCAGAATAATGCCTAAGCACTCTCCGTTCTGTATCTGCCTAAAGGTTTCCAATATTCCTTGTGGCAATGGGTTGTCCTGCATCTGCATAAAGACGTTCCATTTCCATAACCCAAAGATACACTGGATAGATCCTTGTACCTGGTTTTAAGCCGGGATTCCATGCAATAGCTTGGTAAAATCCGGTAATTGTCAGAAGGTTGTAATTTTACCCCTCTGGGAAATATCACAATCAACGGGATTCTTCTACGCCTCTGGGCAGCAATTGTTTTACACCATTCACTCACGTGATTTACTCCTTGCAGCCGAGGATGTACCCGTAGTGAGGTCTTGCATAAGCTGGCCACAGCAAAGCTTGTCTCCGTGATTTTCCTCCGTCCGTTATAGATTCTCAACTGATCCATCAATAACTTCCTTTTGAAAGGAATAATGTAACACATCATGGTCCAATGATATAAATTCAACTGGCGCTTTCTTCCTTCAAAGTTGGGCGTAACAATTTTCCCTCCTCGGTGTCGCGGTTTCTTCCCCTGATAATCAGTTAACGGGCTGAGTTTCTCTGCAGTAGAGTTTCGTGTGAAAACCGTGCTAGAAATTGGAAATTTAGTGTGCCAAGTTGTCCAGCCTTGAGAAATAACATAGTTACTCCAGGGCGATAAAGTGGAGTTACTTTGGAATAAAGTATCCACAACTAGCTGATCTACTCCTATCAAATCGACCTGACTGAAGGGTAGATTGAGTCCTAAGAGTGTTGATTCCAAACCACTCTTGACTTCTGTTACTTCAGGTTCCTGTTGCTGGAATTCCCTGATAACTTCAGCTAATGAGATGATAGGCGTTTCTTCCTCCATCTTGTGCAAAGAATTTTCTTCTTTAGCAACTACAGACAATGTTGTCTGCACAATATCAGAGTCCATATTCTGGCTCCTAACAATTCCCTGTGTTTCCTGAGTCTCCGAACTGGTATACTGTGAGATAACAACTGGAAATGTTTCCTGGTCTGGATGTTCCTCTCTGGTCGTGCTTTCATGGGCTAAGTCCAGTTGAGATAAATCCTGTGGCGGGCTGTCTAAGCAATCCATCACATTACGTAAATTATTTGAACTGATTTCTAGTGTCTTTTCCTGAGCTGCAGCCTCAAAGATCACAAGGGGTTCCGGGTCATCCTTCATCCCACTGTCAGTCAAATTTAATCCCACTTCTTCCTCGTCTGGGCTGAAGGGAATAATAAAGTCGGTTACCTTTCGATCTCCAACCTCCTTAAAAGATGTCCTCAGGTCATCTTCCTCTTGAGTTTCACCTCTCGTTGAAGTAAAATGAGATTCCTGGGAGTCTTGTACTGGCAAACCGTAGTGCAAACAGTTGTCCTCTGGGTAACTGTTACTAGGTAAATTATCTGAACTGATAATTAGTGACTCTTCCCGCGTTGCAGCAGTGAATTTCACCTGGGATTCTGTTCCTTCCTTCCTCCCTATTTCAGTCAGATGTAATTCCACTTCGTGATTCTGTGACCAGAAGGGAATGTGAGAATCGGCTAGGTCTCCGCCTGCGACCTCATTAAAGGTTGTCTTCAGTTCCTCTTTCTCTCGAGATTCATTTCTCATAGAAGTCAAGTGGTTTTCCTGAAGGTCCTGTACTGTTAAACCACCATTGCCGTGGTACAAACAGTTATCACGTTTGTGACTGTTTGAAATGCCCTTGGCACGTTTTTTCTTCCCTCTTTTCCGTTTAGGACTGGGTCGAATGAGAACCTGTAGTTCCCGGTCCACTACCTCTGATTCTGCGGTGGGTGGCAAAGATGTCCCTTCCTTCCTGGTTGGGTGAGCATCCGTATCTCCTACCTTATGTTCCGCTAGAAAGGTTAGCTTCTCCACATTGACTGTTTCCATATGCTGTTTATTAATCTCTGCTTCTTCAGTTTTGCTACGCTCTTGTGCTCCAAAGAACTCATCATTTTCTTTAAACATAATTTCTTCTTCTTGGTCCCACCATTCTAACTCAGCTATGATATATGTTTCTAGTTGCTCCCCCTTTAAGCCTTTTCTTATGCCCCACCCTTTCGCGGACTCTGAGAAATCTGCGCGCGCCTTCATGTCCTCTTCGGGATTCCGGTAACGTAAGGCCATAATTGCTAAGGACTATATTCCGGTAAGCTCCTATGTATATATCAAAAATCAGATCTAAGCTAGAACGACAAGCGTTAACTACTGACAGTCTACGCTATCCAATGTGTATAGTTTAGCCTCAGCAGTGAAAGACAACTGAAAATAATATTCAAGTAGTACCTGGCGACAGCAGTGAAGTAAGTGTGAGAGATATACTACACAGTAATCAACAATACTATTTACCTAAATAAACATTAAAATGCACTGCATACATGTCAAAATGAACATGGCATATATTAGCATAAAATTGCAAATCAGTCAAGCAGTTAAATCATCAAACACATCAATGTAAATATGATTAAAGTGTTCAATTATCAATAAATGATTAATGGTAACACTAAATGATAGATGATGGTATTTTTCTCATAAGTTCTTATCTGTTATACTTTTGAAAAGTTATATATGTACTCTGAAACTTCCTCAACTAAAAGTAGCTACATTTGATGATAGTCTATTTTGATGACTGAAGATTACAAGAGTTAACTTTTAAAATCGTATGTCTAGGGTCTAGTACCGGAGTCTATTGAAAGCGAGAAGTCCGAATTCAAATACCGTACGAGAAGCCCAATCAGTAGGATTGGGTTAAAATTAAATCCCGGAGACGAGACACCAATCTGTCAGAAGTCGGGGTGCCCCACCGGCTAGATGAATGTATTATTCACTGGCGAGCAACCCCAGATAGTCAGAAACTGACTAGGGACAAAATCTATATGGCTGAACTACAGATTAAGCCCTTGAATATCCAACGTACAGTTCCTAGTGGCTCGTTACAAAATTGAAATGAACTGTGCTGAATATTCGCCAAGGATCAGGAAAGAGAAGTTTAGCTGAGATAGATGTTTAAGTCTAAATATATGAATATAGACGACTATTCTCAGTACAGGTGTTTCTCCCTGACTGCTCCCTTCCTTGGTGTGTAAGTGAACCCCCACCAATGTACACACACAACACGTATGCACAATTGGAATTAAAAGATAACGACAGAACTATGAGTTACAATACTACAACATTTATTTACTAATCATAATCATAGACGTCTGATGGTTCAAGATGAGGATGATGAAATCATATAACATATTGTGATGAGAAACATTACGTAACTTTACTTGTTACTTCATCTATCTGGAACTGTGGTCCAGATCCCCACTCTCCAGTAGACTCAACAAAAGAAACAGCTTGCCGGTATTCTGAGGTCTGTCAGTCCTAGCACTACCTAGTTAGTAGTCTCGAGTCTTGAGATCTGTAACATAGGTGCTCCTTGTGAGAGCTTGAAAGAGAGTCAAGAATGTGTTATATCAGTTCTACATCAGCGCAATCCTAATTAAAACATATCATAACACAAACATATACAATGACCAGTCTGGCCAAGTTTATCTTCCAGCTCTACTGTGTTCACCATCCTCCTTCTCCCTACTGTCTTTAGTCTGGGACGGGCTTTTCAATTGTCTCACACGCCTGTAATGATTACATTTCTGCCGCCCCATGTCCATGTCGCTAATACAGAAATTCTGTGTCGTACAGCCGCTCCGTCCAATGTTAGTTTAGCAGCTCACAGGGTCGGTAAGGGTATTATAACAATGCCTGATCATCCGGACTTGCAAGCCGTGACCAGTAGCTGTGCCAGGTTTCCATGCATTACCGTCCACCATACGATGAAAAAGGTTTAGCACCATATACCCCATGACACTTGTGAGTAATGTATGTACCATTACACCTCTGCTACAAATGCAATCGATGGTTAGTGTGCCAATGCGCACACCATAATATAACACTTCATATTGGTAGGCTTGCATATGACAAATCAATATACCAAACATCCAATACACATAAACACATTGATTAAACTAGACATATGATACTTTAACATCATAGCATAATGCACTAGTTAGTTTATGAAATTACACATACATACATCCAACATATCCGTAAACATTATTTTACTTCAAGATGGACATATAATGATACTCAATATATTAGCATCAGTCATTATTAATGAGTACTAATATTGTATAGCTACAAAATGAGATATCCAACAGGTCTAATTGAAGTTACCACACAGACCAGCTATATTTGCTGAGCTGCCCGGTTTAATCACCTGCTGTTGTAAGAATTAAATAAATAGTCAGTTGACTATATTCTGTACAACAAATGCACACACCAAAAAGCAACTAGTCTAGTTTAGAAAGAGATGGCAAGCATCTGCTACGACACCTCAAGTATATCTAGACAAGACCTGCCTTCCAGAAGTTTCTACTTCTCAGAAGAGTAGCACTTACAGCACAATGATATTGGACACAGAACTCAGAAAGAACACTCAAGTAACCTATGACAATGATAGTTCTTGCAATAACCTAGATCAGATATAGACTGAAAATCACTATGTCTAAAAGACTGTTGCATAGTTACTAAGAAATCCTTCATAGACGCCAACATAAAAATCATGCATATGACTACAAACATTGAGCTGGCTGCCTACCTGTTCTGAAGTCAAACTTAATCTAACATAAAACAGGCTAGGGACCCTTATTTAAGCTGAGTCAAGCAGACAGTATTACCTCCTTGGCATTCCCGTCATAAATTCTTCTTATCTCCACCGGACGGTAATTGCACTTATCACTGCAATTGGCCATCACACCTGTGGGTCTGACAATTATTAGCCCACTAAGTCTTATCAGTGATTTCACACCTTGTGCCTCTAGTCTCTACCAGATGGGGTCATCCATCGCGGTTGGGCGATTTCCTAGCTATTCTTATCAGGTGTCATGCCTGGTCGGTTTTAATTACACAGTCCATGGCCCAGTTCATTGTTGATTCAGCATGTCTGGGTCAGCAGTTTCCCAAGGTGTATACTAATTATCTAGTTGCCATTTTACTTGCCATCTGCAAGCTTACGTCATGGCTGGTTGGTTTTAATTACTATTCCGTCCCCTGAGTCTGCCCTCCCGTCTGGCTTGATTGATAAGACTGTGCAACTGATCTGGGGGTGACTGGTACTGGTGTCAAATTAACTTCCCAAATAGAAAGCCATTCCTGGTGGTTGTTTACTTGCAGGTTTTGCAAGCTTACGTCAAGACACTATAGCCTTGGATATAGAGAAAACAGTTTTGTTCGTCTGTTCATCCTCTACATGGCCCATCAAAAGTGAACCGAAAATTGTTCTGGGAAGTTAAGGCTGCCAATTCGTGACAACTAGACACAGGGTTTTGGACAGACATGATTACCAAAGCCACACGGCATGGACTATAAGAATTTTGAGAGTACACTAGACATCAAGTTGTGGACAGACATGATCACCAAAGTCCCACGGCATGAACTATGAGAAGAAGATATTAAATGTTGCAGTGGTTTTGAAAGAACACCAATGGAAAGCATGGTCCATGAAGAAGTGACAGGGGTCGACCAAAACGATCGTGAACACAGGACTTTCAAGATACGAGAGAATGGCAATCCATGATGCAGGGAAACTGACAATCTTGCCGCTGGTGCTGATGAGAGCGACAATCCATTGCCAACGCATAAATGATATCCTCTTTAACGATACTCACAAGAAACCTGCAACATAACGATCAGAGAGGCCTGGTGCTCCACCTCCAGAGCACGAGGACGTCTCTGTGAGTCTAATGGGCAGCGGGCGAGGACTTGCTTGAGATATCTTCATTGCAAAGCCCAAGTCATACTTGAGGCTGTTCATCAGTGACGTACTCACAAAATCCCCCAGTCTGGTCTTGTAAGCCTCCTTGTAGTACCTGCACAAGGAGAAATCAGCTAGAGCCGGTTGATTCTGAGTAGAGGTGCCGTCGAGGCTGACTGTTACAACGTGAATGTGGCTAATTGTACAACTATATGCCATTGTTGCATTAGAAAGTCACACACTAGGACTGCAGTTATATTTTAGTAAATGCACCACCATAGAAATTAATTAGGACGGCTACAGTGAGCCACCTGAAGTGTGTCCAATAACAATTAATTTTATGGGTTGCAGTGTAGTCAGGCCGGCTTCTTAGCCTAGAGGTTAGCGACTTTTCTCCGTAATCTCGTATACTCTCGTAAGTAACGAGACGACGGTGAGAATCAGCAGTGGTTCGAATCGAGTCGGTAACTTACGGGGTATGTGAGCCGGCCGCTCAGAAAGCAATGGCAAACTACTGAGCGTAATCTTGCCAAGAAATCAACATACAGCCGAAAGATGCTGATGTTGACAGCGATGTCCTGTAAAGGATGTGCAAAAAACATTTAGTGTAGTCAGAGATAGTAGTCCCTATATACCACAGCCATCAGTGTTTAACTTTCTGTGTCAGTCACATTATGTATGTCGATGTTGCTTGCGAACCATCAGAGCACACTTACTGCCCAGATTATTTCCTCTTGCTGCGTGTTGGGGCTTCATCAGCTCCTCTCTCCTCTTCTACAGTTCCACCGAGATATAAACTCGGTTGTTATCTACAACTGCAGTATCAGAGCGTTTGGAGAAAACAAATCAATCCATTTATTTGTGAAATGTGAAGCACCCATTCCGTACGCTTTACGATCACCTAACAGTTGTAGAGGGCCGACACATTAATTAAGTGGAGCAATCCCAATTCATGGCACTGGCTATACACCACAATCGATAAACAACTGTGCGCCTGAGTACAACTGGCTGTGTCTGGCATCCAGGATCTGTTATCACTGGCAATAAACAATCACACCTGTTGGTGTGGAAGACAAGTGGCAGTAACTGACACTCTCGACCGACCCCTCAAAATTAAGCTTATAAACTCGGGACATCTCTAGATTAGAGGAGCAGGAAGTTCAAAGTCTGTGTGCCAGTCTTCGCACATACTTAGCTGACAAACTGATGTCAGTGACCTGCATACTGATCTACTTGACTTATGGTGAATGATGATTTCATCTACTGAACTATTTAACTTATTGGTGTATGCTGATTTCATCTACTGAACTATTTAACTTATGGTGAATTTTCATTTTATCTAATGAACTACTTGACTTATAGTGGATGCTGATTTAATCTACTGAACTATTTGACTTACTGGTGAATGCTGATTTCATCTACTGAACTAATGAACTTACTGGTGAATGCTGATTTCATCTACTGAACTATTTGACTTACTGATGAATGCTGATTTCATCTACAACATCGTAACCTCCTGCCGCAACAAACCTGCAGACACAAATGGAAGACATGGTGATTCACACAGAAGATATGCTCGTGCTGCAATAAACCTGCAGACAAAAATGGTAGACATGAAGATTCACACAGAAGCTATGCTCGTGCCGCAAGAAGCATGCAGACACAAATGGAAGACGTTGAGATTCTCCAGACTTGTGGAGAGATGCTATGGAGAGGTTTAGCTCCATCCCTGGTCTTAAGGCCATGGGTTGTAGTTACTTTGCCTTCTTTGAAACACAGTGTAACAAACTATAGTCTGTCACGAGGGCCAGTTTTTAGTGTCTGTCAGATCCTTTGGTCACTTCCTGTGGCACGATTCTCTCCCAGCAGCGATGATCTAGCTAGCCGTTCTGCTGCACTATACATACGACTTAATGAAGATGAATCGATGTGGCTTGGGTAAGCAAAAAAATCTGGCCGTCCCCAGGAAATAACAAACGAATAGAAGACAGAGACAAAGGGAAACTATAGCTCTCTTTGTTGAAATCCCTGATACCAGATAAACTTAGCCCGACCGCCCCAGAATATCGTTGGTTCTCTCCTGCGCTGACACCGAGCAAGATGGGTTTTACAGCAACATGGGGTTCTCACTCTAGCAAATGTGGAGCTGGATCTCGATCACGTCGTGTCTGCAATCATTCCTATGGTCTATTCAGGAAATATAGCCTCAACATCTGCAGACGTTGCTTCAATACTCTGACGACATTGGATTCAAAAAGCTGGACTGAACCTTCAGATACGTATTTGTATTATTCACAATCGCTCTTCGATGCAACAAAGTGTAAGTTGGTGGCAATTTAAATAATAGTTTAGGTGTGTAATGAATTCCAGGGCCGCGCCAAGATACCGGTTTGAACCAGTAGTTGTGTAGAGGACACTGTGTGGGCCCAGTTATTTGAGATTGTAGGATAAATTAATGTAAGATTGAAACTGAGTCAGCCAAAACTTTGAATTACAGACAGTAGAGAAACATACTGCACGCCTTATGGCTCACTGGGCATATGGTACTACACATTAAAGCAATCGGCACCCAGTGGGTGATGTTGTGGTATCACGCCGGCAGCCGTTACTTTCTAAGACATTACCAGGTACCAATTATGTGTGGGGTCGCGAGGGCCAATGTGTAACATATCCAATCCTGTGTTGATCGAACCTGTGAGGGGCAGACTAGCGTCCAGTCGCTACACCGCGGCCACTGTCATGTATAACCCAATCGCTTGAGGTCACTACCACCCCAGTCGCCTGATCCTCCATGTTCGTGTACTCATTTCAGGCTGGCTTAAACTTAGAGCACCGGTCACTTGTTTGCTTTACACACATAATTTTCATTCGAATTCGAACCCAAGATCATCGGAGCAAAATGGAGGCGCGCCAGACACTAAAGTAGTTCGGCCCCAGTCTCGATGTCACATCCATATATTCAGGGACAGGATTGATTCGCAGGATGTTGCGTCTTGATGTCACATATGACAACCCATTTATTAAAAATATAATTGTGATTGAGTTATGTAAACAAGGGTTTCAGTTAAACTATCTGCGACAATAATTCTCAACTCAAAATTGACAATTTGTAATTGCACGTTAGACCTCAACATCATCATTAAGTGCGTTATCGATTGGAATGAGCGATCATGCTACTCCATATCTTGCGCGCCTCAATACCACGTGTCGATTCATGACCAGAACAGCCACTTCCGGGAAACAACAAGCTGCAATAAAGACTGATAATGAAATAGGTCAATATAAGCCTATTAAGAGAGGTGTGAAACAGGGATGTGTAATGTCTCCAGATCTTTTTTTCCCTGTACAATGAAATTATTTTCAGAAATGTAGAAGATATGGAAGGAATTATCATTGGGGAACAAACCATCAATAGCATATGATAAGCAGATGATATGGTATTTACAGCAGGATCCGCAACAGTTAGTAGATGCGGTTGTTGCACGCAGTGAACAATTAGGGTTAAAAGTAAATAGTAAAAAGACACAGATTATGGTCGTCAAGAGGACGAAGGAAAGACCACATTGTGATAAACAATTAAATGTGAACATTATTAAACAAATGTATCGGTACAATTATCTCGGAACAGTTATAACATCTAATGGGAAAAGCCTTGAAGAGATTAGAAGCAGAATAGCTCTGGCAAAAGTAGCCCTTTTCAAGATGAAAAACATACTGACCAATAAAACGATGTCAATTAGAACAAGAAAAAGAGTGTTGAAGTGCTACATACAACCTGTGCTTTTGTATGGATGTCAAGCGTGGACAATGAGCAGACAAGCTGAAAACATTTGATGGCTGTGGAAATGTGGTTGCTGAAGAAAATACAAAGAATACCATGGACAGACAGAAATACCAATGACCAAGTCCTACATTTAAATAAATGAAATCCGTAGACTGATTAGAGAAATTAGATGTTCACAGATACAATATTTTGGGCACGTTATGAGAAGAAATAAATTGTAAAACGTGGTGACAACTGGCAAGATTGAAGGGAAAAGGACAAGGGGACGGCAGAGAAGTATGGATGGCTTGGCCACGTGGAATGGTCAAGACAAGAACACAGAGTTGATCCACGACTATGGTGATAGCGTGAGATGGCGAAACATGACTGCCTACCCGTATCGGCATGGCTCATGATGATGAAGGCACATTGGGCATATGGTGCTAGAATCAGATTTATATAGACAATTGACAGTCGGCGGATGATATGGTGAGCACCATGAAGGCTGCCATTATTCACCAAGATGTGTATAGACACTCGACAGTTGGAGGACGATATTGTCGGTATCATGAAGACTGCCATTACTCACCAAGATGTGTATAGACACTCGACAGTTGGAGGACGATATTGTCGGTATCATGAAGACTGCCATTACTCACCAAGATGTGTATAGACACTCGACAGTTGGAGGACGATATTGTCGGTATCATGAAGACTGCCATTACTCACCAAGATGTGTATAGACACTCGACAGTTGGAGGACGATATTGTCGGTATCATGAAGACTGCCATTACTCACCAAGATGTGTATAGACACTCGACAGTTGGAGGACGATATTGTCGGTATCATGAAGGCTGCCATTACTCACCAAGATGTGTATAGACACTCGACAGTTGGAGGACGATATTGTCGGTATCAGGAAGGCTGCCATTACTCACCAAGATGTGTATAGACACTCGACAGTTGGAGGACGATATTGTCGGTATCATGAAGGCTGCCATTACTCACCAAGATGTGTATAGACACTCGACAGTTGGAGGACGATATTGTCGGTATCATGAAGGCTGCCATTACTCACCAAGATGTGTATAGACACTCGACAGTAGTTGGAGGACGATATTGTCGGTATCATGAAGGCTGCCATTACTCACCAAGATGTGTATAGACACTCGACAGTTGGAGGACGATATTGTCGGTATCATGAAGGCTGCCATTACTCACCAAGATGTGTATAGACACTCGACAGTTAGAGGACGATATTGTCGGTATCATGAAGGCTGCCATTACTCACCAAGATGTGTATAGACACTCGACAGTAGTTGGAGGACGATATTGTCGGTATCAGGAAGGCTGCCATTACTCACCAAGATGTGTATAGACACTCGACAGTTGGAGGACGATATTGTCGGTATCATGAAGGCTGCCATTACTCACCAAGATGTGTATAGACACTCGACAGTTGGAGGACAATATTGTCGGTATCATGAAGGCTGCCATTACTCACCAAGATGTGTATAGACACTCGACAGTTGGAGGACGATATTGTCGGTATCATGAAGGCTGCCATTACTCACCAAGATGTGTATAGACACTCGACAGTTGGAGGACGATATTGTCGGTATCATGAAGACTGCCATTACTCACCAAGATGTGTATAGACACTGGACAGTAGTCGGAGGACGATATTGTCGGTATCATGAAGGCTGCCATTACTCACCAAGATGTGTATAGACACTCGACAGTTGGAGGACGATATTGTCGGTATCATGAAGATTGTCATTACTCACCAAGATGTGTATAGACACTCGACAGTAGTTGGAGGACGATATTGTCGGTATCATGAAGGCTGCCATTACTCACCAAGATGTGTATAGACACTCGACAGTTATAGGACGATATTGTCGGTATCATGATGGCTGCCATTACTCACCAAGATGTGTATAGACACTCGACAGTTCGAGGACGATATTGTCGGTATCATGAAGACTGCCATTACTCACCAAGATGTGTTTAGACACTCGACAGTTGGAGGACTATATTGTCAGTATCATGAAGGCTGCCATTACTCACCAAGCAATTGTCTGGTTCCCATGTTAGACCGGCCGCCCCAGAAGCCCAAGTCAATTTTTATAATCCGACCCGAAGAAGATTCGAACTTCTGACCTCAGTGCCGACAACGAGCGTCTAGTTACTGTTCTACCATTTCAACATTGTAAATAATAGTTAACATTTAATAATGACAATATTAAACAGTAACAATCGGCCCAAATACAGGACCACCAATCTTCAAAAGCGACATCATCATCGATAACCAGAGAAGTGTACCCAACGAAGAAACAACTAGCATGCACAGAGACCGATCGCCCCGACACACCTACCCCTGTAAGTAGCCCCTGGCTCTGCCACGTGTGGCGATGTTGGACACGTCCGGCCCGTAGAGTCTGCTGGATGCATACAACGGGTAGCCGGAAATGAGGTTCTTCAGTTTTCTGTAATCTTGTACCAGGACGTGGGCGGGTTGGTCAATGTTGAACTTCTGCTTGTAGGAGGTAGGTTCTGCAATATGTACACACATACATAGATACATCAATAACTGCACATACACATGCGTGTCATCATCAAGTTAGCACACAAGTCATCATCAATTCATCACAATCGTCAGCATAAATGAACACAAACATCTTAAGTCATGACGTCAACTCTGACGACATCCTAGGTCCACCCACCAGACAAGTTTCAGTGTTCTCTTTTGTTTTGGGCAACGATTGTTTTCACTGCACACGTGTTACTTCAAAAGTGCTCCAGTCTCCTACTACAGGTCACACAAGAATTCCAGCACAGTGCACGGAATCTATAGAACCGGCAATTATCAGAATATATGACAGAATTCCACACTTTATTCTCGTTTCTTTGAGCCCAAACAGGCACACACGTCCCCCAACCAACACACAGCACACACGTCCCCAAACCAACACACAGCACAAACGTCACTCTACCAACACACAGCACACACATCACCCAACCAACACACAGCACACACGTCACCCAACCAACACACAGCACACATTTCACCCAACCAACACACAGCACACACGTCACCCAACCAACACACAGCATATATGACCACCAACCAACACACAGCACACACGTCACCCAACCAAAACACAGCTCACACGTCACCGAAACAACACACGTCACTCAACCAACACACAGCATACACGTCACCCAACCAGCACACAGCACACACGTCACCCAACCAGCACACAGCACACACGTCACCCAACCAGCACACAGCACACACGTCACCCAACCAGCACACAGCACAGATAGGTAGAGCTCCAGCATTCATGTTGTAGTTAGTGCACTTGGTCACATCTTTCTGAGCTAGTGACTGCAGCTCGTGACTTCCTTCAGTGTGTTTTATCTTTCCACACTGAAGGATTGATTGATTTGTTGATTGATTGGCTGATTGATAAACTTCTATCAATATGAATGCACTCGACAACCACTCATATGTGCTCTCTGTTTCTTTCTCCCTCCCTTTATCTCCCTCTCCTTTCCTCACTCCTCCCTGCTCTCTCTGTCTCTGTCTCTCTCTCTCGCTCTCTCTCTCTCTCTCTGTCACTCTCTCTCGTTCTCTCTCTCATATCTCAGTCAAGCGATGATGTTTGTCATAGTAGTGAGAGCAGCTCAACTGAAGGAACATTCTCGTAGACAATTAACAGCTGATTACGATTCTGTTACGTGGATTCGATCCGCTTACGAACGACATGGTATGATAACACACTAGCCATTGAATTATCACCGCGCTAAACAAGCAGAGCAGAAAGTACACAGTCTCACCATTTCCTAGCTGGAAGTACGGGATTCGAACCCCCTTGGCAGACGAGTAGTTCAGAAACAACTCAGCATTAGACGAGTCCCACAGTCCATCCTTCGTCCGCGGGAAATTGTTGAAGTCAAACAGCAGATCCCATTCAACTTTTGTTAGGAACTCAACAAACAGGTCCCACTGTGTAGGACGTATACAATAAACATGCAGTGGTCAAACATTATTGTAGCAGAACTAAACACGGACACCTATTCACAAGTACTCATCATCATCATTAAGTGTCTTGACGACTGACTTGGGCGATCATGCTTCTTCCTATCTAGCTAACTAAAACAGCATGTATGAAGTCATGGCCAAACAAATCTTATGCAGAACACAAAACACACACAGAATCACAAGTATCTAATAACGAAACAAGATTGTAGCAGACACACAACACATACCCAAAGACATATACACGTGTGATTAGCTCATTTCCGTCTGTACCAGTCAGTGTGTCATATGTGATTGTCTATTCTTGGTGTATATTAATCTAAGTGACATTTGTGATTGGCTATCCTAGGTGTATATTAATCTAAATGTCAGGTGTGATTGTCTATTCTTAGTGTATATTAATCTAAGTGCCATGTATGACTGGCTATTCTTGGTGTATATTATCTAAGTGTCATGTGTGATTGACTATTCTTGGTGTATATTAATCTAAGTGAAATGTGTGATTGTCTTTTCTTGGTGTATATTAATCTTAGTGCCATGTGTGCTTGTCTATTCTTGGTGTAAATTAATCTAAGTCTCAAGTGTGATTGGCTGTTCTTGGTGTGTATTAATCTAAGTGTCATGTGTGATTGGTGTATATTAATCTAAGTGCCATGTGTGATTGTCTATTCTCGGTGTATATTAATCTAAGTGTCAAGTGTGATTGTCTATTCTTGGTGTATATTAATCTAAGTGAAATGTGTGATTGTCTTTTCATGGTGTATATTAATCTTAGTGCCATGTGTGATTGTCTATTCTTGGTGTATATTAATCTAAGTGCCTTGTGTGGTTGTCTATTCTTGATGTATATTAAGCTAAGTGTCATGTGTGATTGTCTATTCTTGGTGTATATTAATCTAAGTGTCATGTGTGATTGTCTATTCTCGGTGTATATTAATCTAAGTGTCACGTGTGATTGTCTATTCTCGGTGTATATTAATCTAAGTGTCATGTGTGATTGTCTATTCTTGACGTATATTAATCTAAGTGCCATGTGTGATTGGCTATTCTTTGTGTATATTAATCTAAGGTGTATGTGTGATTGGCTATTCTTGGTGTATATTAATTGTCACGGGACCACTGGAGTTAACGATCAGATGATAGATTGACAGAGACAGTCGGTAAAGTCAGCTGCAACTTTTGGATGATAGTGGGGAAACACTTCCATCGGATCAAACAAAACCAAAAGTCCGTGAGATTTTCCCAAGACACAGGAAAATTGTCGGCATGTTGGTTTGCCCGAATCTCAAGATGAAAGGAGAAGCGCCGTCTTGATTTGGGTGCCGCCAGGGCCACCTGTCGTTGACAGCGAATGACGTCACTCGGACAATCCCCGACGGAATTAAACATAACTTATTTGCCGCCAGTGTGAAAAATGGAATTAAACTAGACTGAAGTGTTTGGCTAGCTCTTTTCAAATTTAGGAAAGAATCTATTGTGTTCTTTGTCAATTAAAGTTGATGAACATGTGTCTTTCATTGCAATGTGTAGATTCAATTCAGGATAGAGCTGGTTTACATAAGGTATTCACTAGATAGCATTTAGGTATAAGTAATGTAGGATAGTCTAGTGATAGATAGAGTTTAGGACTTGAGCATAGTGTTGTTGCTTTGTGGTTAGGTATTCTAGGAGTGTCGGCGACAGCAGGCAGTCGCGTTGTTAAACTAGCGAGTGTGAGATGTCAATTGGCTCAGCTGGTTGAGAATAGTGTAGTGGGATGATATTTGGAGAGATTGGGGATGGTTGGGGATGGGGGAAATGTCCAGGGGTGGGATCTTCCAGTGGGGTGTCTACTGGGGTTCTGCACTGTGCCTTTGGTCTTTCCTTGTCTTATCCTAACTCAGACCGATGTGATGAGCTCCTCTGCCCTATGACAGAGTTTAGTCCACTGTTAAATATCTGAGTGCGGCCGTCGGCCTGCACTCATCTAATATGGGTCAGTGTCGGGTTGCTCTCACCAGATGTGTTCTCTCTTTCACAGGTTCCAGTCAGGTTATGAAGAAAACAAGCTGAAACATCACTGTTTAAGTTTATGGCTATTTCAGTGAAGGAAATTATATTCCGCAGCTTTTGCACTGGGCCCATAATCAAGAGGGTCAGAAGGAACATGGCTCTGTTGAGCAGAAACAGATGATTATCTAGGAGTAATTCCTTAGTGATAGGGTTCACCAGAGTTGGGTGAGGTATTTTCCATACCACATGTAAATAGAACACTAGTGATTATGGAAGGAACAGGAACAACGAACATAGTGTTTTTCTCAGTTATTAGATTCCTGTGGAACTGTAATCAGTAACTTTATAATCGTGAGGACTCTAGGACATTTAGAAATGAACCATTTTGTTTCAAGTGACAGTGAGCTGTATTTCACGTTACAAGGATTGTTAACTCTCAGAACTCTAGGGACATTTAGTAACACTGTGTGTGATCGATTCAGGATCAGTATTCGACTATATCCGTGATTGGTGACCAGGTATCTGGATTATCAAAGGGCTACTGGAGGAAGTCAGCATCTGGCAGAGAGGGACACATTGTTTGGTGAGGTCATTGTGTGCTGAGCTATGATGATTTTGTGTGGCCATTACCGGGATGATCTGACTGTGCTCCTGAGCTGTTCGGTCTGATTCTGCAGACACACTAGAGTAAACGACATACATTCTACACATACACTTCTCACATACATACACTTTTTAATTTGTTATTAATTTTAGAAGCTAGAGTTGTGTAGTATGTTGTTTTGGGGAAGAATGAGAGGGGGCATGGTCCAGTGGTGAGAGAGAGAGAGAGAGAGAGAGAGAGAGAGAGAGAGAGAGAGAGAGAGAGAGAGAGAGAGAGAGAGAGATCCAGTGACCGACGGGGTGTTGTGGACGGAATCTAGTGGATTCTCCAGAATAATGATATGGGGTTAAAAAGAATGTGAGTGTTGATTCCCCTCACCCCAGGGACGACACTAAAAATAATTTCACGACATTAATCTAAGATGTATGTGTGATTGGATATTCTTGGTGTATATTAATCTAAGGTTTATGTGTGATTGGATATTCTTGGTGTATATTAATCTAAGTGTCATGTACAATTGGCTACTCGTCGCGTGTATCAGTCAACGCGTCACTTGTGCTACTCCTATGCTGTATCAGACAACGTGTCATGTGTGAATAGTTGTGCAGAAAGGAGACACAGGCGAGGACATGTTATTTTGTTCCAACCCACAATCAGACAAGATTGTATCCTACCCCACCTGTGACAGTGAACGGCTGCTTGTGTCGAGCTGTATAAAACCAGTGGCCTGACCTCACACTAGGGTCGAAGTGTAAGAAGTTGGCTGAAGTACCGCCCAGACGGAGATCTGCGGGGGACAGCGCAGAGGCCAGCTTGAACAGCTTCTCTGATCTGAAACAGTACCAATATGTGTATATGCGTTCGTGTGTATATGTCTGTGTATATTTGTCTCTGTATATATATATATATATATATATATGTGTGTGTGTGTGATTATGTCTGTGTATATATGTCTGCGTATATGTCTGTATGTATATGTCTGTGTATATATGCCTGTTTGTCTGTCTGTCTGTCTGTCTGTCTGTTTGTCTGTCTGTCTGTATGTCTGTCTGTCTGTCTGTCATGTAGCGTCGGAATGGTCTAATATCCTGCTGTATGAATGAGATACACGTATAAAAAAAGAGGCACAGATAGGCAAATGCGAGGAAATGTACACTCCCTTCTGTTTTGTGACTCGGTAAACAGACGCGAGGGACTGCCCATGTTGATTTCGTCATCACCACACCAGGGGTCACATGACTTTTAATTGTGCAGGATAAGCCACTGACATTGAACGAAAATGACCTCTTTCGGTTCTTATTCCGTGCAATATCCTTCCTTTTCTGTCTTGATTTGGGCCATGCATGCCACCTCTTGCTGTCTGCTGCACAGTATTTCTTTTATTTCGTCAAAAAATCTTGCGTTAGTTTTCTTTTCTGACAGTGGGAGTTTGTTGACTTGTTGGAGATCCATTGCAGCCAACCTACATTGTGGAGACGGCACCTGATTGATTGAACGAAACTTCATTCCCGAAGTGATATACTGATGTCTGCATTTACCCTGAGCTACCCCTGAATATGCCCCCTCTGCTTTATTGCTTAACCCAGGTGGAATATTCACGTCAGCCACCTACAATAGGAAACCGGCCTCAGAATCTTAAGCGCGATAAATCGGTTCTGTTCTGTATTTACAATTTTTAAAAAAAAAACACCAAAAAATTCGACCTCGTTCAACCTGCCTTATGCGGCGTTAGTTATAATTTAGGTATGGGGTTTGCTGTCCTATATTTTTTCCTTTTGTGTTGTTTAGATTCTGTTTTCTGATGTGATAGATTTCATGCCTGTGACGTCAGTTGGTGCGATTTCTATTGTGCCTTTCAGTCTGTCAGTGACGGCTCTATGCGGCTCCGAGTGTAGCCCTTAGCAGGATGCGTCCGTTAGCGTTGCGCAGTTGTTTCTTCTTCCATCTCTCGATAAATCTTTCCTATCTCTGCCATCAGCTTGCTATTCTCCTCCGGAATTATTTTAAGGGTAGAAACTGCCTTGCCTTTAAATTTGTTGGTCTGTGTAGATGGTCTGCAGGCTAGAGCTTGAGGTTGATCTGTGGGTTGTGGCTTGGCTTTTACTGGCTTGTTTTTGGTCAGCTCCCTCTATTTTTTAAGTTGTTCTCTTCCGGCTTGTATTTCTTGATTTGGGCCATACATGCCACCCCTTCCTCGATGTTGCGCTGTATTTCCATAACTCCTTCCAGCAATCGCATTCAGCAAAAGCATTGCTGCCGGTGTCTTTTTCTTGGTTTTTCATTGGTTCGCTTCGTGGTCAGTAGAAGCTTTTTTTATTTGTTTCTTCAGTTCATCTACTCACACATTCAAATGTAACCACATCTTCGAGAATTTAAGTCGCCAGCCAACTTCATTAATTTGCACTCAGAAATTCAAAATTACCATGATCTGCCTGTATCTGAGTCTTGGACCTCTTCACAAAAGTGACACTAACGCACTGTAATTTAACATGCTCTTCCTCCAACTAAGTGACGATCGTTTCGCGGTAAAGTTGCACTTGCACATTCAAGTTTAATACAATAGGAAAGAAACTAAGTGGCAAACCTACACCCACTATAGCTGCTCAAACATCTGCCGGCAGCCGATAGTCACCTGAAAACTATCCCAGGACGAACGCCATGGACAGAGCAGCATAGACTCAGTATACATCCAGACAAAGGTGAAGAGAATATTCCACAAGGAAGAACAACATAGTGTACAACACAGAACAGCCAGTATAAGTTTTCTTAATAATGAGTATTCATATGACCTTAGGATCCGAGTCTACACAGATGGGTCTGCACAAAACGTTAGCCATGGAGGAGCGGGAGTGTACGTACAATACCCCACAATATCAAGGATCACATCAGAGCTCCAACAGAAAAGTATTGACATAACCATGGTGCAAAAGATAGAAGAGAAATTATTTAATACCAGCCATGGTACACAGGCCGGTATCCCTGGCCTAGAGGTTAGCGACTTTCTCCATAATCCCGTATACTCTAGTGAGTAACGTGACGACGGCGAGATACGGTCAAGAAATGCCAAGAAATCAACAATCAGCTGAAAGATGCTGATGTTGACAGCGATGTCCTATAAAGGATATGCAAACATTTATTAATGGTATACAACCTGTGGTGCTATTGACATATGTACAATCAGTACTACGGACACTACTATCTGAGTAGGGCAGTCAGCGTATTGTCACCATAAAGTGGATACCATCTCACTGCCCAGTGCCTGAAAACAAGAGAATCGACCAACTAGCTCAGGAAGAACTAGGTAGGATTTGAACAGATGACCACCCGGCAGGCACGTAAGCGTGATATGGTTCGATAGGCTGAAGATTGAAGGCCAATAAGTGTACAGAATGACCTCTTTAATGTTTATGTGACTGTTGATCACAAAACCGCCAGGCTCTGCTGAGGAGCAAAACACACGTGTCACGATGTGAGACCAGACACCCACACCTGGAAGCTCTGGGACGTTGAAGGAGAGAACTGAAAACGTTGACGGTATAACAAACTGGTTAGTTATCATCATGTGCCTGTCAAGTGGCGTAAGCTCATCTCCACAAACCTCTCTCTCTCTCTCTGTTTTTCTAGATGTATCATACCGTTGACATTGCCGCACGCCGCTGTCTTAGTCCATCAGGCATAATTTGCCCTGTCCGTCTCTACTTCTTATTTTGTCCATCTTTCTACTCGTCACACCGCTCTCCATTGACTCTCTTTTTCATTATGGATGGACCAGAATAAATCATTATTCTTCGCCTAAGCACAGGACACACTCCAAGATCGAATACAATATATCAAGGCAGACCTCCTGTCCTAGAGAAATAACAGTGCAAGCTAAACATTAACGACCATTATGTGACTTAAAAGAGACAGTGATGTTTATACATGAGGCAAAAATGCAGATATAGACAATCAATTTCAAGCCACCGAAAGTAGAGAAATAATGTGGTCTGTCTGTCCATCCATCCACCGTCTGTTTGTCTGTCTGTCTGTCTGTCTGTCTAGCTGTCTGTCTGTCTGTCTGTACGTCTGTCCTTCCGTCCGTCCTTTCGTCTGTCTGTCTGTACATCCGACAGTCCGTCCGTCTGTCTGTCTGTCCGTCCGTCCGTCTGTCTATTTGTCCGTCTGTCTGAGGTACTCACCCATTCCAGTCTGACATGAGTCGCCTGGACCCTAAGCCCACGCTGAGAAACTTGACGTCACAGGCGTGTTGACTTGAAGTCAAGTTGACTGTAACGCTGTGTGTGGCGTCTCCTGAATCTCCAGGTACCTGCATGTTAAACGCGGCCCCAGTCTCGCCACGTGAGGGGTGGGTGTGGAAGCCACACAGCAAGAGTATCTGGAGAAAGCAACATTTCAACCATGCCATGCTGGTGGCTTCTGGCTGTGTTGATTCTATGGAGGTCTTTGAACAGACGTCCTGTTATATCAACACGTGTTACTGGAAAACTTGCCGTAGAGCTGATTCTGGGCTTCTGCGGATGGACATGAAAGGAAACTCTCAATGGTACACATTATCTATCACTTGGCTAATTTGTTCTAACCTGGTTTACTGAACCTGTCTGTGCTATGTGTTTAAGACGAGAGTGTATATCATAACACCTGAATTGTTGAGTGATGCAGGTCGACATAATACAGATGTCTGCAGCTCTCCAAGTTCACGTGAAAGACCTGATAATGTATTTTAAAAAGAAACTAAATATATTGAAAACAATAGGCTGCCATAACAAGATCGATAAAGCAGTGGATCAACAGCAGTCACCCAAGAGAAGTATGCGTCAGGGATGTGTCTGTTTCCGGAACTTTTCCTGCCTGTTAGTGAACGTATTGTCAGCAATGTAGAGGTTACGAGGGGAATCACCAATTGGGGATATAACATTACTAATGTAAGATGTAAGGATGATAAAGCATTTATTGCAAACAATGGACGCGGTCTGCAACAGTTAGTAGATGCGTTTATTGTTGACAGTGAACAAATAGGGTTATAAGTAAATTGAAAGAAAACAGAGATTTTGGTCATCTCCAAGAAAACAGAAACACTACAATGTAACATCCGGGTAATAGGTGAAGCTCAGTGCTTATAGAAGGTGCGGTGTTGAGATTTGAACCAGAATTGCCATGGCACCAGTAGCTTGTTACAAGAAAGACATACACACAAATGACAAGTTATCAGTTGCAATGAGAAAAAGAGTTGAAGTGATATATTCAAACTCTACTGTTGTATGCTTGCGAAACATGGAAATCATGCAGATATGGTGAAAGTAATCTAATGGCTCTAGAAATGTGGTGTCTAATCACAAAAGCAAAGAATGCATTGGAGGGGCAGACAAACCTATGAGACTGTCTTTTAAGAGAATCGTAAATTGATTACAGAACTTAGATTGAGACACGCAAAACACGTTGGGCAAATTGTGAGGAGAAATATATTTGAAAACTTAGTGACAGCTGGCAAAATTGATGAGACAAGTGCATCATAAAACTGATGAGAAAAGATCATCATAAAATTGATGGGACAAGAGCATCATAAAACTGATGAGAAAAGAGCCCCATTTGGCCCGTTTGTCTGTACTTCTTCTGTTGACGATCTTTCTACTCGTCACGATGCCCTCCATTGACTCTTTTCTTATTATGTGACCAAAGAATATTGTTTGTCTTTTTCCTATAGCTGTATATGTTGTCCTACTTTCTTAATTAGTCTCTTCCTGGCACTTGTTGTTAGTGACTCTGACCTTTGTCGAATGTAACCAGAACCCTCATCTCAGAATCCAATCCCTCCAGCCTCCACACTCTCCCCAATTGTTTCGGTTACATTCCAGACTTCATTGCCATGGAGCAGAAACGGTCCAGTAGAACATGCCAGTCCTGCTGTCAGATGTTCGATGACAGGGACTTCATACATCAGACACGTGTCATACTATGAACAGCAGCTTCTGCTTAGCCTGTTCTCTGTCCCGCTTCCTCCATCTTGTGTGACCATTGTCCATAAGTAGTTGAATTTATTGGCTTGGTTGAGCATTCTTCCATTCCATTGTAATATCACATTTTCATTTTATTGTATCTTTGATACAATCATTGTTTCTGTTGTTTGTTTTTTTTATTATTATTATGTATTCAGACATACCAGTATTTTGTACGCTCTTTCATAATAATGTCCAACAATTGTTGCAGATCCCATGTTTTCTGCTATTAATTCAGTATCTGCACAACGCAGTTTGTTAATACTATAACCTCCAAATCAGGGTAGCGGGGTAGGGGTATCCCCCATCAAAGGAGTCCCTAAGCCAGTTCCATGTTGTAAACAACATAGTTCTGGCAACTCCTTCGATGGCACCGATGCCAAGTTGCATTGGCTACTGCCTTTCCCTTGGCCAACATCGGCGACGTGGAGAGGGGGAACTTGCTACTGGGCAACAGCTTGTTCTCCGATTTCCATTGCCCAGGCTTGTGCCCTGAAGAGGTCACTTCAGCACCGCGTAAAGCGCTGACACAACACGGGAAGCAGCATTTGCTGGTTATAAGTCTTAAAGCCAAATGGCGTAGAGCAAGGCGCCAGGGGCTACTTCCGACGGTGGGAGAGATCATCGTATCTCACTAGACAGCTACCGTCCGCCTAAGCTGGGCAACCCCCAGTCAATAAGGTGTTGTCTCGCCACGGTTCATCTGCTCCTGAGGGTGTGTGGAGCTTAGGGGAAAATCCTGACACATGGACCGCAATCTATACACCTAGCAACAAGAAAAAAAAAAAACAACCGGCCCTAAGGCTGGGAACATGGAACGTAAGAACCATGACCCCTGGCATCTCAGATGATCTAAACGAGATTGTGTATGCCCGCAAAACTGCAGTGATAAACAACGAACTACTAAGACTGGGGATAGACATTGTCGCCCTGCAAGAGACCAGACTCCAAGAATCTGGAAGCATCAAGGAGAGGGACTTCACTTTCTACTGGCATGGCAAGCCGTGCGGAGAGACCAGGGAGCATGGAGTTTGCTTCGCTATCGGAAACAAGCTGCTTAATTCCATCATACCACCAAGTGATGGCACTGAAATAATACTGAAGCTCCAACTCCAGACAGAGGCAGGCCCAGTTAGTATTATAAGCGTTTACTCCCCAACACTAACTGCAGAATCAGAATCTAAAGACAAGTTCTATGACGACCTTAGCAAAGAAGTCAGTGAAACACCAGAGAAACAACATCTTTTTATCCTGGGGGATTTCAATGCCAGGGTTGGCTCCGAAAACAAATCTTGGCCTTCATGTCTAGGACAATTTGGCGCTGGGAAGATCAATGACAATGGACAACGTCTCTTGGAATTCTGCAGCCACCATAATCTGTGCGTGACCAACACCTTCTTTGACACGAATCCTCAACACAAGGTGTCATGGAGGCACCCCATATCAAAGAACTGGCACCAACTCGACCTGGTGCTCACTAAACGCAGCAACCTCCGCAATGTACGGCTGACTCGCAGCTACCATAGTGCTGACTGCGACACCGACCATTCACTTGTCTCCAGCAAGGTGAAGATAAAGCCCAAGAGAATCTACAAAAGCAGAACAGAAGGAAGACCACGCATTGACACCAGCGGCACCCAAAATAAACAGAAGGTCAACAAATTCATGCAGGCTCTAGCGGATACTCTGCCTGGCCCCACAAACGGAAATTCTACCGAGAGATGGAGTCATTTTCGCAACACCATCTACAATACAGCACTATCAACATTTGGCAAGAAGCAAACTTAGAAAACCGACTGGTTTGAAGCACACTCTGAAGAGATGCTCCCAGTCCTGGAGATAAAGAGACATGCATTCTCAATGTATAAAACATCACCTTCAGAGAAAACACTGCAGGCATTGCGAACGGCCAGAAATAGAGTACAACAGATAGCAAGAAGATGTGCGAACAGGTACAGGCTACAGCTCTCTGCTCAAATTCAAACTTGTGCAGACACTGGAAATATAAGAGGCATGTACGAGGGCATCAAGCAAGCTGTTGGTCCATCAAAAAATAAGATGGCCCCTTTACGATCAACTGAGGGGGTAATCATAAAAGATCGAGCGAAACAAATGGATCGCTGGGTAGAACACTACTCAGAGCTATACTCAGTGGATAACACTGTCAGCGAAGAAGCTCTGGAAGCCATCGATCAACAGTCCGCCATGCATGCCCTGGATAACGAACCTTGCCTCACAGAAATCAGCGAAGCACTAGACTCTCTAAAATCCGGCAAGGCACCTGGAAAAGATAGTATTCCACCTGAGATTTTAAAATGTAGCAAAGAAACAATCATCCCAGAACTGTATACAATATTTCAGCTCTGCTGGAAAGAAAAATCAATGCCACAAGATATGAAAGACGCAAACATCGTTACCCTTTATAAAAACAAAGGCGACAGAAGCGACTGCAACAACTATCGCGGCTTTCCCTACTCAGCATTACAGACAAGATTTTTGCCAGAGTAATCCTTAAAAGATTACACATTCTTGCTGAAAGAATCTACCCCGAATCGCAGTGCAGATTTAGACCCAACAGGTCCACCATCGATATGATTTTCTCACTCTGGAAGCTCCAAGAGAAGTGCAGAGAACAGAGGAAGCCATTATATATTGCCTTCATCGACCTCACAAAGGCATTTGACCTCGTGAGCAGAAGCGGCCTTTTTAAGGTCCTCGAAAAGGTTGGATGTCCACCCACCCTTCTTAGTCTCGTGAAATGATTCCACGAAAACATGCAGGGGACCATTTTATTTGACGGCTCAACATCCCAGTCATTCAGCATCAGCAGAGGAGTAAAGCAGGGCTGCGTGCTTGCTCCTACACTCTTTGGTATCTTCTTCGCTGATCTCTTAAGACAGGCATTTGGGACTGCCACTGAAGGCATATACCTCCACACAAGATCTGATGGCAAACTTTTTAACCCATCAAGACTCAAGGCAAAGACCAAAATAAGATCAAGATGCGTAAGAGAACTACTTTTTGCAGATGATGCAGCACTGACTACTCATACAGCAGAAAATCTTCAAAGGCTCATAGATCGTTTTGCAGCCGCCTGCAAAAACTTTGGGCTCACCATTAGCTTAAATAAAACACAGGTGATGGAACAAGATGCTGGTGCGCCTCCGTCAATCAAAATTTCTAATTACGAATTGAAGGTCGTCCACGAGTTTGTGTATTTGGGGTCGACAATATCAGATAATCTTTCATTAGAGACAGAAATCGACAGGCGCATTGGAAAGGCAGCCACAATATTTTCCAGGCTAGCTAAAAGAGTTTGGGAGAATAATAGACTAACAGAGCGTACAAAAGCTCAAGTATATAAAGCTTGTGTTGTTAGCACACTACTCTATGGGTCTGAATCCTGGACCCTGTACTCAAGACAGGAAAGGAAGTTGAATTCCTTCCAC
Organism: Cepaea hortensis; assembly: GCA_963921405.1. Taxonomy (NCBI): domain Eukaryota; kingdom Metazoa; phylum Mollusca; class Gastropoda; order Stylommatophora; family Helicidae; genus Cepaea; species Cepaea hortensis. Next base: position 253,291,217 of record OY992876.1, read on the forward strand.
ATGAGATGTCTGAGACGTATCCTGGGCATAACATGGAAAGACCACATAACAAACAAACAGGTGCTTGAAAGAGCAGATATTACCACAGTGCACACCCTCCTCAAGCAGAGACGCCTCCGGTGGCTGGGCCACGTATCTCGAATGGAGGATGACCGTATTCCCAAAGATCTCCTTTACGGAGAACTAGCCACAGGAAAGAGGCCAACCGGAAGACCCCAAATGCGATATAGGGATGTGTGTAAACAAGATATGAAAACCATTTGAATAGATCCAGACACGTAGGAGAGAGTTGCAACAGACAGATGCTCCTGGAGAAGAGATGTACGAAACGGACTGGTGCTTTTTGAGCGCAATCTGATCCAACAAACTGAGGATAAGCGGCACAGGCTCAAAGCGCAGTCACTTACTGCGGGACCTGCCTCGTCTTACAGATGCGGAAACTGTGACAGAGATTGTCACTCTCGCATTGGACTATACAGTCACCAGCGGTGCTGCCAGGCACCTCCCAAGCGGCACAACTCTATAGTCCTACAGGACTGAAAGAGGCCTACTACTACTACTACTACTACTACTAACCTCCAAATCGCATTATTCTGCTTTTGATCTCTCTCATGATGTTTTCTCTATAAAACAGATAGAAGTTTCGATGACAATATACATCCCAGCCAACCCCCTCTCCCTCCTCCTCCCCCCGCAACTCTTCCTAATATGAGAAAGAGCAGTGTTCTGCTGGACTAAGGCAATGACTGTTGTGGAGAGACAGCTAGGGCCCTGCTTGGTTCCATGAAAACCACCATGTCAGACTGTGCAGCAACAGTCAGTGTTGTTCGTCTATTGGATATTAGATGTACACAGTATATCTTTCTTGTGTTTTTATCAAAGAAATTAATTGTTACGTTTAACAAACTTGCCAACTGTTTTTGCTGTTGGTCTAACTAGCGCGTGGACGTGAAAATTAAATGACAGATTTATATCAATGATTAGATTTACTACCTTATGTGTAGTTATACGTTCTACTGGCATGTTTACATCACTTGTGCAAGAGGAAGTAATTAAATAACAGACATTTTACGGAAAACTTTTTTTTTTAACAGATCTGCGAACCATACATTATGTGTGTTATTTCTCAACATAGTACACATGCCTGACAAAATACTTGGTCCATCTGTCCACTAACTGTTTGATACCTTCTGGGATACGTTGTTTGGTGTGACCATAAACCAATTTTGCATTGCCTCCATTTCCTCGTAGTCATCTGCAAATCTCTGACACTCAAATGTTCTTCCAATGCTCCAAACAAGTGAACGTCCGATAGCGCCAATCTGGACTGTACACTGGATGTTTCAAGACCTCACATGCAGAGTGTATCCTCTTAATGCGCCGCAGTAAGAGGGAGGGCGTTGTCGTGCAGATCCAATACTCCTTTTAAGAGAAGTCTCCTGCAATTCTTGACTTTGTCTTCCACTTTAAATCTGCCTACCCATTCATACACTCTCACCCGACAGTCTCCATACTGAACGATCACAAGTGTTACCACCGTTGACCACACACACACACACACACACACACACACACACACACACACACACACAAAACGAATACCATTTTTAAATTTTGCAAGGTGATAATGGGGAAGCCATTTTATAATCGTTATTGCGCAATAGCAAATTGCTCGATCGTCACAATCCCTACACGGGGTATTGCTTAAGAGGTAGTTTGTGTCCTGAAATTAGATTTTCCATGGTCCGTGCACGTCCACGTACTTTATAACAAAATTAATGTTACTTAATGACTTCTTACATACATTTCCGTTTTACTAATGATATTTGTTTGGCCTGTAACACATGCAACAAAGTGTATTGTGTTAGATGCACACTTAACCACTACTTGCCCAGTACTAACAATCCAGAGAGATCCGGGATCACGAAATGTTCAAACGTGTGGATTGTTCACTTTATAACAATTAATTCCCAATGGCATCCCTGAGAGAACTGGCTGGTGCGAGCACAACAGAACAATTTAAAGGGTATCATACGGACATTCTTGACCCTGTCTGGTCAGGTCATTGTCACACGGGAAGCAATGTTGGTTGAGAAATCCATGCGTATGACGCAGGTCGTATCTGCGGTCCTTCAGTTGTGGATTGTGGGAGGCTGAAGAAGACGAATCACTGACGTAATATGCACGTGCTTGAGCGCACGAGATCAACGGTGCACATAATAGTTGCATTGTATGTTCATAAAACATCTTCATCATCATTATCTTTATCTTTTCAGCCAAGTGTCATGGGGAAGAATAACTGACGTTCCAGCGCCAGTTGGGTGGCATTGGGTAGTGTATTCAGTGTCCCTGTACAATGTCTTTGATGTCGTCAATCAATTTCTATCTCCGGCGCCCTCTTGCTCTCATATTAGACCTTCTTAGATGTAGCGACAGTGCTAATAGTTGATGGTGTTGCATTCTAACAAGATGGTCGAACCATTTGATCTTCCGCCATCAGTGAATATGGTGTAAAGTGTTAATCCATCGCTGTCAACATCAGCATCTTTCAGTTGATTGTTGATTTCTTGGCAAGATTACGCTCAGTAGTTTACCATTGCTTTCAGAGCAGCCAGCTCACATACCCCTTAAGTCACCAACGCGGCGAGAACAGCTACCGATTATCGCGCAAGTTACGTTCCTCACGTGGATATACGGGATTACGGAGAAAGTCGCTAACACCTAGGCCAGGGACATCGGTATATATATATATATATATATATATATATATATATATATATATATATATATATATATATATATATATATATATATATATATACATATATGTGTGTGTGTGTGTGTGTGTGTGTGTGTGTGTGTGTGTACGTGACTCATTGCTATTGTGTGGATTGAACTCCTACATCAATGCCAGAATCCAGGAATATGCTTCCCGATGTAAATAAAACACGGGACAAACCTGCTCTGGTCGAATTTCTCAGCCCACCAACAGCGCATTATTGTTCTCCCAGAACCCACAGCCCATCCCAATACACATTTGTGACTACTAGAGGCAGCTATTGCTGTCTGCATGTCATTAGCGGAAGTAATGTGTATCTTATGGAATATCGGCTAAGTAGAGACATTCTCTCACACACACACACACACATACGTGCTCACTCACACATACGTACTCACACACCCACACATACTCACGCACACACTGTTACAGAGGTCAACATCCTGACGGTCACAGGCACGCGTGCGTATTTCTGGGTCTGTCACTTGAGGACGTCCTTGACCGCCAGGGCATCCGTCGGGTCAGGTTGACCACCCAGACAAAATAGAAGAAGCGACATCGAGCACGTGGGTTTAGATCTACGGTTTCTACTTTTGGACGGAATCTGAATGAAATCACGTGAGCGGCAGTAGGCTTCCGGACTTTGTAACTGACAGACATTTGGATCAACAGCACGGAATGACACTATCCATTCCACCCACTTGACGCTGGAAAGTCAACTAGTACTCACCATGAGGCTTGAAGACAAAAGTAGAAGATGATAATGATGAATGTGACCATTATAAAACGAAACAGATATGCTCCAGTAGCCTTATGCGGCAGTTAGCTGATGTGTGGTAGTTTTGTTCTGTTGTCAGATCTATAGTGTCAAGAGTGCAGAAATGTCTTACATCAACACAAATCCTCATACCAGGAGCACCCGTGCTCTCGTGGACCGATACTGTTGATACTAACACATGCCACTCATTATATTATAAGTCAGCGTGCGGAATGAATAAGTGCTCTCGAGATTAAACATCCGGTGTGCGGATGCCGAGGTAGCGGGTTCAACCCCTACATAGGTCAGCTGGACTAGAATGTTGACTTTTCGTCCATGACTTGGGGACGTAAATTACAAGTACCACTGAAGTCGGAGTGGGTTCGCCTGCTGGCGAGAACACTAGTAATAGGGTCAAACGCAAAAAGCAGTCCAGTGCACTAAAAGTAGTAGCAGTTTTATGGGCTACGCTTAAGTTCAAATCGAGAAAACATTAAAAAATGATAATGTTCATTTAGAAATCAACTAGTCCAGGGACCAAAGTGTTATCATCATCATCATCACCATCATCAAGTGTCATGCCGGCTGGCTTAGGCGTTCATGACTCGCCATAGATCTCGGTCTTTGATTTTCTGGATCAACACTGTTTCCAATGCTGTTTTCTCTTGGTCTGCCTCTGCCTCTCTTCCCCTCGAAATTTCCAGTTGTCACGATGTTCTCCAATGTTCTCTTCTCATCATATGACCAAAGAAAGCTGTTTGCCTCTTTTTTATTGTTGTATATAATGTTCTAGATTCATTCGCCTCTTTCAGACAGTCGTAACCTAAGGAATTCGCAACATGCGACTCAGAAACCACATTTCTTCTTCTTCCAAGCTCTTCCTGATTTTTTTTTTTTCATTTACATTCCAAGATTCACATCCATACAACAAAACAAGTTCTGTATAGCTCTTCAGCACTCTCTTTCTTACATTTATTATATTGACTTATTGCATATTCTTCATTTTCTTAAATGCAGCCTTTGCTTGCCCTATTCTGCTCTTAATCTCTTTTGTGCATTTTCCATCTGATGTTATAAATGTCCCTAGATATTTAAAACTATCCACTTGGTGAAGAATTTTCCCTTCTACATCTATTTTACATGTGGGTGTCACCTTTTTCTTTGATATCACCACTGGTACTGTTTTCTTGATATTCAAGGGGTCCTTCTTTGCACTCTCTATTGCTACAATGTCCAACAATTGTTGTAGATCTTATGCATTATCCGCCATCAATACTGTGTCATCCGCATAGCGTATATTATTTGGCACCATCAGTTTTATATGTTGGGAACGAATATACTCTGTAGTAATATGTTCAGCTCGACAGGCGATTGAAACATATATTTGCTTTGACTGAATGATTATTCATTATCAACATCAATTTGCATTTTATGCCCTTTGTATTTGCTCATTCTGTTATTCATGAGTCTCTGTGGCAAAATGTTAGGCCGCCTGCCTCGCGCTGCAAAGGTTGTGTTCGATTCCGGGGCACGTCGTTCTGTTCACGAGTGTAATATTCTCGGAGACTCCTGGGGATCGTCGCTGGAGCTACGGAGTTCATGCTTTGTGCGACGCTTTTGGCAAGCTGCCCTGGGGAAAGAGACCGGGCCATAACAAAAACATGTTGCAATACAGTCGATCTTCTGGCAATTTAGACCGTGTAAATAATTCTCGTGAATATTTATTTGCCAGTGCATCCATTCTGTGCGAATGTCAACTCTGTGTGAATGTCCACTCTGTGCGAATATCCAATCTGTGTGAGTCTTCACTCTGTGCGAATGTCCACTCGGTGTGAATGTCCACTCTATGCGAATGTCCACTCTATGCGAATGTCCACTCTCTGTGAATGTCCAATCTGTGTGAATGTCAACTCTGTCTGAACGTCCACTCTGTGAGAATGTCCACTCTCTATGAATGTCCACTCTCTGTGAATGCTCCCTCATCAGATCTCAACTGGTGCATGAAGGCCGTAGATCAGGGAGGACCAAGCTCATGTAGTATATGATTATATATGTATATATAATAAATATTCATCATGTGTTTGTATTTAGCTGTGAGTGTTTATTAAAGCTCGCCAAATTGATGATCATTTGTTGACGAAGGGATCAGGATAGCAACCTCCATCAACCTTGGACACCCCACAGACACTCAGTTCATTACCCAAGGACACCCCACAGCCACTCAGTTCATCAACCAAGGACACCCCACAACCACTCAGTACATCACTCAAGGACACCCCACAACCACTCAGTTCATCAACCAAGGACACCCCACAACCACTCAGTACATCACCCAAGGACACCCCACAATCACTCAGTTCATCAACCAAGGACACCCCACAGTCACTCAGTTCATCAACCATGGACACCCCACTGCCACTCAGTTCATCAACCATGGACACCCCACAGCCAACTCAGTACATCAACCAAGGACACCCCACAACCACTCAGTACATCACCCAAGGGCACCCCACAACCACTCAGTTCATCAATCATGGACACCCCACAGCCATTCAGTTCATCAACCATGGACACCCCACAGCCACTCAGTTCATCAACCAAGGACACTCCACAACCACTCAGTTCATCAACCAAGGACACCCCACAGTCACTCAGTTCTTTAACCAAGGACACCCCACAGCCACTCAGTTCATCAACCATGGACACCCCACAGCCATTCAGTTCATCAACCATGGACACCCCACAGCCACTCAGTTCATCAACCAAGGACACTCCACAACCACTCAGTTCATCAACCAAGGACACCCCACAGTCACTCAGTTCTTTAACCAAGGACACCCCACAGCCACTCAGTTCATCAACCATGGACACCCCACAGCCATTCAGTTCATCAACCATGGACACCCCACAGCCACTCAGTTCATCAACAAAGGACACCCCACAACCACTCAGTTCATCAACCAAGGACACCCCATAGCCTCTCAGTCCGTCACCCATGGACACCCCATAGCCTCTCAGTCCGTCACCCAAGGACACCCAACAGTCATTCAGCTCATCAACCAAGGACACCGCACAGCTTCCATATAGCTAGTGCCCGAGATTTACGTCACAGAAAGTAGATAGAAATCCTAGAAGCGAAAACCATACAGAGAAACTAGGAGACAAGTTGTCAACAGAGAGAACGTCATTCTGACGTCAATTAACAACAAACAGACTTTGTTGGAGATTTCGAATGAAAGGCTGTGCATGGAACTATCAGGACATTCAAACTGGCGAATCAACAGTTTACATTGACAAAGTGGCTAGAATATGAGTTTAAGATAGAAAAGATATAACGAACTCATGTGGGATGACGCTAAGGACGAATTAACCGACTGAAGTGAAAATTAGTCAGAATTCAAAAGCGGCGAGAAATGGACTTCGAGGATAGAAAGAAGGTGGTTAAAGGACATATAAAGTAAGTCAGAAACAATCCCTTATAAAACGGGTTTATAAGGGTTAACATTAATATTACATTCAATAATATAGTTACCGCCCGCCCTGGTATTACAGACACGGTACATATTGAAGTATTTTGTTACTATGCAAACCCGATGAGCCGTAGACAAAATAAACAGCGATTGATCTTCGATTACATTCACGTCTAAGAATCGATATTGTTTATTCTTCTGTTTTCAAAACCAAAAGCGCTGTTGAATTTAGTTGAAAGCAAACCTACAGTTATGTTGTTTCCAGTTACAGTTCAAGTTATTTATAACAGCGTTTTGGCAAGTGATAGCTCGTTTCCGGGAATGTCAGCTACTTTTAGCCACTAACTACTGAAAATGCACATGCCATAACATCATCACAACTCCAAAGTCGAAAACATAACTATATAATGTCTGTGCTTATTCTTGTACTGGACAATTATATTGTGTCTGCCACCAAGCATTCATTTGACAGGTAGGACGTATACTTACACGTATTGGACATCATTTTTGGAATAGTTTGATACCCATATGTACATACAAAGAGGATGGACTTTAACCTTCACACAGACACTTCCCTCCACTGAATTCCTGTCGAACATTTTGACGTCTTAACAAGCCTACACTGTATCGTGATCATGCTCAAGGATCGTTGCACAGTACAACGCCATACATACTGATTTTACATACTAAGCCACTCAGCCACCTACATATATAAAGGACGTTCACTGATTGTCTGGACATTATATATGCTATTTATTATACACTGATCTGGAAATGTATATGAACTCAGATGCCAATATGGATGTTAGACATGATAGACTTGACCTCCATCGACGATTCCTTCCATCATCATTCTAAAGGAAATCTGGATTATATTGAGACGCTCATTTGGATTTTGTTCACCGGATCGTTCATCAGGATTTATTTACATCTCGACCGACACTTCTAAGCGGACGCCAGCACACTATCGGACAATATCACGGACAGGATAGGACATCACACATTCCAAGGGACATTTTTCACGTTTAGTCAACGACATGCCAACATCAAGCCACCGTTGGTATCTATAATTGTCAGATACCATACACACTTCAACTTTTTCTTGGCCAACGTGTCACGTCAACATAAGGCCAGTATATTTGTTGATTGTTGTGTTAATTGTTGTTTGATTGGGTGTATACGTAATATATATATTATTTTACCGATGGCCGATTCGTCGTTTGTATAACGACTCGGGTGGTTGGAGGGCTATTTCTGTGCTAGGTAAAATCATTATATAGCATAGAGATACTTTTCGTACTTACACTCGTCAGCTCGTTACGAATTTCTTTTGTGGCGATCTCACGATTTGTCGGTACTAGTATTGTGTCGTAGTAGTCATATACGTTAGTTATCTTTGTATCACTAGTTAGTGTTATTTTCTTATATGAGACTAGATATGTGTGTTTACATTACACGTCACTTATTTTCCTAGTAACTGTTATTTGTCTTATGTCATTATATTCTTTATACTGAATATATTTTCCGTACTATTTTCTGGTATTTAAATATCGTAACGGTTAGGACGGTATTTACTCGCGCTAAGTTTGCTAATTCTCTTGTGTTATTCTGTTCTACATTATTGTTACTTTTGAAGTTGACATTTTGTTCAACATTTGTATTTTTATATATCTTCTACTCTGTTGTCAAAGTACTTGCATCTTGTCGATTCCTTTGCACTCCGCTATTTTATTTCAGCTAATTAAGTTATAGCGCAGTTACGACAACATGACGACACTACAAGACTTTATGAACATGGGTGAGAAGTCTGGTTTGACCGGTCTCGAGTTAAGAACATGGGCGAAACCGGAGTTTAAA
>OY992876.1:253305079-253312579 GCA_963921405.1 Cepaea hortensis
ATCCACTATTGGTGACCAGGCATCCGGACTATCCAAGAGCCACTGGAGGAAGTCGACACCTGGCCGGAGAGACGCATCATTTGGTGAAATCCTTCTGTACTTGATCTATGGTGCTGTTGTGTGGTCTGTACTGTGATGACAGCAGACTTTGCTCTTGAGCTGTTCGGTCTGATTCTGCATACACACTAGATTAAACGACAGACATTCTACACATACACGTTGCACATACCTGACACTTTTCTTTATTAAATTAATTTGTCAAATTTTTAGAAACTAGAGTTGTGTAGTATGTTTGTTTGTTGTTTGTTTGTTTTTTGGAAAAGAATGAGAGGGGGCATGGTCCAGTGGTAAGAAGAAGAAGAAGAAGAAGAAGAAGAAGAAGAAGAAGAAGAAGAAGAAGAAGAAGAAGAAGAAGAAGAAGAAGAAGAAGAAGAAGAAGAAGAAGAAGAAGAAGAAGAAGAAGAAGAGAGAGAGAGAGAGAGAGAGAGAGAGAGAGAGAGAGAGAGAGAGATCCAAAGACTCACGGGGTTTTGTGGATAGAGATCTAGGAGATCCTCAAAATAATGATATGGGGTTAAAAGAATTTGGGTGTTGATTCCCCTCACACCAGGGACGACACATATTACGACATTACTGGGGGATCGACACGGGATCTCTTGACACGGGATGGTGATATCATATTAATGAGGATCCAGCTAGGGTTAATGTGGATAGGAGTTAAGACACATATCATACCTGTTCACATTTCACAAGTCTACATGGGTCTTTGGTCCTAATTATACTCTTGTCATTGAGAGATTGTTTTAATTTGTGCTGTGTGGTGTTACATATATAGATAAATTTTAAATAGTGAATATCTATGTATTGTTTGGAGAAATTTACACTCAACCTGCTGACTCACCTCTCTGAAATATGGCAACTCCTAAACAAGATATGGCATAACTAAGGGCAAGGGGGGAAAGAATGGGTTTGTCGGGTTCTGCACTAACAGAGTACATACAGGAGGTGGAGAGAGATTTTCGTCAAGCAGAAAGGGAAGATCGGAAGGCCGAGATGGAATTAAGAAAGATGGAGTTAGAGACTAAAAGAATGGAAGCTGAGCAAGCCACTAAATGGTTAGAACTTGAAGCTGAGCAAGCTGCTAGGAAACTTGAAGCTGAGCAAGCTGCTAGGAAACTTGAAGCTGAGCAAACTGCTAGAAAACTTGAAGCTAAGCAAGCTGCTAGGAAACTTGAAGCTGAGCAAGCTGTTAAGAATCTTGAAGCGGAGCAAGCTGCTAAGAGATTGGAAGCTGAACAAGAAGCTCAGAAAAGGGAGCATGAGTACCGAATGCTGGAACTCGATCTTAATAGGCAATCTAGTGGGGAAACTTAGGGAGCAGTGGGAGGTTCCTCTCTCCCTGGCTCAACCCCAGTGGGTGTACATAGTTACCATGCTATGAAGTTTCCTTTGGCTGTCTATGAAGAAGACAAAGAGAAAATCGACCAGTCCTTACAACGCTTCGAGGCAATGTCTGTTGCTATGGGTCTGGATCGTGACAAATAGTGTTTAAAGTTGTCCCAGGGATTACGCGGGACAGGTTACGAGATTTACTCCCGCCTGCCGCCAGTACAAGAGAACAATTACAATGAACTGAAAACGGCTCTGCTGAAACGTTTCGAAGTTACGTCACATACCTACTGGAAAAAATTTCGAGCATCGAAACGAGAACCGAGAGAGTTGTTTGCCGCCTACAGTCTGCGTCTGAAATCATATCTCCATAAGTGGATGGATTTGGCTGGATTCGCGCATGACTATGTGAGACTGGAAGAGCTCATGATAGTCGACCAGATGCGAAAGAAAATGTCGAAACCTCTCAGGACATTCTTGGGAGAACAAGGAGCGAAACGTATCGACATCGTGACAAAATTGGCAGAATGGTTCGTCGAGGTACATGGGGAGACTGGAGAAATCCATTCCACAAACACCAAAAGTCAGGAGAAACATGACCGGAAGAAATCCAAAAGTACGGAAACTAAGAAAGTGGAACCTTATGTTAAAACTTCAGCGGAGAGTTTGGAGAAGACGAAGGAGGGAAGCAAGAGCACCTCGAACTCTTCACCAAAACGACAGTGGATGGAGAAGTGGTGTTCGATTTGCAAGTCGCTTTCTCACAATACGAGGGATTGTAAATCGAAGGCTAAGAGCCCTCACTTCGCGGCATGTCAAGTGGCTCCAAATGAGGTTGCCACCGAAAATTCTGAGGTCGGCAAAGAAGCTCTCAACCAGGAGAGCTCACCGAAGTCCGGCACGAAATAATCTAGGACAGGGAAATGGTGCAAACACTGCAGGTCGAACACGCATAATGCTAAAGACTGCAGGTTTAAGTCAGGAGACTCACATTTCGTCGTTTGCCCAGTGGAACCCAAGGTGGAGTCCACCGAACAGGTCGAGGCCGAGGAAGAGACTCCAGACCAGGATAAGCCACCTGTAGTGGAATTGATAGAAGAGGAATAGATCATCTGGGTCGAACCTCCAATGAGCGAGAGTTGATACAGACTACTCTCTTAAGAGGGGGCCTATGTCACGGAAATTCTTGGAGTTGTCGATCGATGAAAGACTGTCACGCCATTCGTCTACAGGCGGCCGCCATCCTTTGATGTTGGAGACAGACTGTCCTGATGGGAGTCGGCAAGAGCTTCTGTTGTGGGGAAAAGATTCTCCAAATCACAGGCCGGCAAGACTTTTTGGAGTACCGGGAACAATTCCCCAGATGAAAGCGGGACAGCCGGTGGGTTGTTTACATCGAGTCGGAAAAGGAGAGGAAAAAATAGTTTCCCGACGCCTAGTGTCTAGTCAGATTTGTGACGTCATTCAGACACAGTATTAAAACAGTCTGGACAAACAACTTTGGCGGGAGTCGACCAAATGTTGTGAGGCAACAAGGACGAGTGTGATGTTCCTGTTTCGATTATGGAGAGAGACTACAGTGTCTTATGTTGATTTACATCGGCGGACATTTATCCATTGTGTGATTTAGTAGTCTCGATTTCAAACAGGAATAAATATATGGTATTTAATTAAATAGACCTAAATTAGATGATTCTTATGAATCGAATGTAGTAATGTGCGTTGTGAAGTGGGGGATAAAGGAAATGTCAAATGGTAGGATCTTCCAGTGGGGTATCTACTGGGTTTCTGCACTTTTCCTTTAGTCTTTCCTTGTCTTACCATAACTCAGGCCGATGTGATGAGCTCCTCTGCCTTATGACAGAATTTTAGTTCTGTTATATATCTGAGTGCGGCCATCGCCCTACACTCACCTAATAAAGGTCGGAATCGGGTTGATCTCACCAGGTGTGTTCTCTCTTCAACAGGTTCCACTATGTTTTCCAAAAAGCTAGCAGTAAAGTCATAGCAAAAATTATGTCTCGATCATTGAAAGCAGTTTTTACTCAGCGGCTTTTGCACTTGGGCCCATAATCCAGAGGGTCTGCAAGAACCTGGCCTCTGCTGAGCAGGAACCGATGATCATATAAGAGTGATTCCTCAGTGGTAGTTCTCATCATAGTAGAGTGAAGATACTTACAATACCACCAGTAACAGGAACAATAGTAGTTATATAGAGAAATTGAAAATTAACATTGCGTTTTTCCAAATGGTGAATTCCTGTGAGAAATTAACATTGTGTTTTCTAAATGGTGAATTCCTGTGTGAAATTAACAATTAACATTTTGTTTCAAAGTGACAGTAAACATTTATTTTACTGTACAAGGATTATCAGATCACAGAGCTTTTAGTGACATATTAGTTACACTGTGTGTGTCAGATTCATGGTCAGTATTGGACTATATCCACTATTGGTGACCAGGCATCCGGACTATCCAAGAGCCACTGGAGGAAGTCGACACCTGGCCGGAGAGACGCATCATTTCGTGAGGTCCTTCGGTACTTGATCTATGATGCTGTTGTGTGGCCGGTACTGTGATGACAGCAGACTTTGCTCTTGAGCTGTTCGGTCTGATTCTGCATACACACTATATTATACGACAGACATTCTACACATACACGTTGCACATACCTGACACTTTTCTTTATTAAATTAATTTGCCATTTTGTTAGAAACTAGAGTTGTGTAGTATGTTTTTTTTTTGGAAAAGAATGAGAGGGGGTATGGTCCAGTTGAAAGAAGAAGAAGAAGAAGAAGAAGAAGAAGAAGAAGAAGAAGAAGAAGAGAGAGAGAGAGAGAGAGAGAGAGAGAGAGAGAGAGAGAGAGAGAGAGAGAGAGAGAGAGAGATATCCAAAGACTGACGGGCATTTGTGGACAGAGATCTAGGAGATCCTCAAGATAATGATATGGGGTTAAAAGAATGTGGGTGTTGATTCCCCTCACCCCTGGGACGACACTTATTACGACCATATATGTATGAATCAGATCGCTGTAGTGTGAACCAGATCGTGGATGTGTGAACCAGATCGTGGATGTGTGAACCAGATCGCGGATGTGTGAACCAGATCGTGGATGTATGAACCAGATCGTGGATGTGTGAACCAGATCGTGAATGTGTGAAGCAGACAGTGGGTGTGTGTGTCCGTGCTATTGGTGCAGCCTCGCCACAACTGAGCAACTGCCGCTACCAGAGCATTCATTATCTTTGTCACTTGAGAATGCTGACTCATCCTGGTTTGAACAAGTTGTATGGCAAGAACCATGGCAATAGTGTCCCACCTGATATCACTGGGTCCATGTAATGTCGTGGGACTTCATGGGCTATTTCACGGCCAGATTAAGTCTCTTAGAAAGTGATTAGTTTTTAGTCGCCGTTTCCAATTTCACGGCAACAGGTCGTCCCCATTATGCTCCGTTCCTGCGTCAGTGAAAATCACACGAAATGCTCCTCACTGCCCCATGTGAAAAGTGGAACAGACAGGAGTCTCGACAAACCAACAGCCCACACAGGTATACTATGTATAATGCCGCTGCCAGAATGTCAATACAAAATTCTGCCACGAAAAATACAGTTCATCGTCGATGGAAGCGGCAGTCACTAGAAAGCCAGCAACCACACATTACTACATAAGTCAGTTCAGTGACAGGCCGCCATCATTGCGAACACACAGTTCAAGCTACAAACAACCGCGGACAGATGTAAAAACATTCCACGCGAAATTTATAGCTCACAGTGTCGCGCCACGCACTCAGCTCATGAGCAGGACGATGGAACCATACACTACAAGTCCAACATGAGGAAAATGCGAATGCAAACCATAGCCACAAACATAAACACCCCAGAGGCCTTAACCGTTCAAATGCCCATCCGCCATGTTGGGGACCGGAAGTTGTATTGCTCTTAGAAAGTCCAAGCATTTAGTGCTAGCTCTAGAAACGACCAAAAATAAAATGCCCGGAGTCTCCACGGAAAGATTGATGAAGACACCAGGGAGCCCAGTAGCGGACTGAGTTTAACTATGTTCGTTGCCAGGCCACAAAGCTAGTAAAACATCTGTCATAATTAAAAGATAATGTATAATGTTTATGGGGGGAAGGGGAGGGGCAGGGCCCACGTGCCATGGACCAAGCTGAGAACCAGGCCAGTCCGCCACTATGACAGCTTTATTCCCATCATCTCATCTCATCTCGTCTTGTTCCTCTTGTACCTTGCGGTGTTGAGGTGAAGTAAACATCCACCGGAAGAAATACACTGAAACACACAAACATACAGAAACTGCAGAGTCGGAAGTTCTTTGAAACAAAACAAGAAAGAAAGAAAGAAAGAAAGAAAGAAAGAAAGAAAGAAAGAAAGAAAGAAAGAAACAAAGAAAGAAAGAAAGAAAGAAAGAAAGAAAGAAAGAAAGAAAGAAACTAACAAATACAGAAACAAACAAAGAAAAACAGAGAGGTACAATTGATGAAAGTCAGTCGCCCGAACTGTGACGATTGTCAGAGTTTATAATGATGAAGAAACAGGTCTACAAGGTGTGGACTGCGCCTGGCCCTGCAGCCAGCAGGGTTAGGATCTGCTAGCCTCTCTCATGAGGAGTGAAAAGTGAAAACTAGTAGCCTGCCGATGACCCGCAGACTACACAAGTCAACCCCACCTCCCCGCGATATAGACCGGGAAACCATGACAGCGAGGCCATAAGCTAACGGGGTTATGGCTCGCCAGGGGAGACGGACTCCCGTTGCTCAGATTGTTTCGCCCTAAACCTGCGAATGGCCTAGCAAGCCAGCAAGGGTTCTTTTCATGGTGGAAGAAAACACAATAAACATAAAAGGGATGATCCAAATGATAACGGACAGACAAGAAACTTGAAAATTAGCACAAGTGAAACAGAGGTAATGACTGTAACCAAATAGAAAAACACAATAAACTGTCATCTAGAAGAACACCCCCTAAAGCAACTAAAAAGCTTCAAGTACCTAGGAAGCATAATATCATAAACTCACTGGACAAATTGCACCAATACTAAAGAACAAACATGTATCAATAGCCACTAAGAAAGCACTATACAACACAATCTTCCTACCAACTCTATGCTACCAATACCAAACCTGGACAATGACCCCCCCCCCCCCCCCCCCCCCCCTCCAAAAAAAAAGAGATTTGAAGCATCACAACAAAAATGAGATTCCTGAGAGGCATACGCAGTGTATCAAGAAGAAAGAAAATCAGAAAATAAAGAAAACAGGACTAAAATTGGGTTTATAGCAGCGCTAGATTTTAACATAAAACATCAATTTAAAAATACTGGCCATATAAATATATTACCAGCTAAGTATACCTCAACAAGCAATGATGTACAGACCAGACGGAAGCAGAGGAAGAGGCCTGCCACGTAAACGATGGATATAGGGAATTGATTGATTGATTGATTGATTGATTGATTTAGGAACCGACATCACAGCATTCGGGACATTCCCATAAGCGCTCCGTCCCCATCCTCAGCAGCCAGCGAAGAGTTCCAACACTAATAGTTCCAGTAGCAATCTGATTATATGTCCGTCTCGCCTTTCCTCCGAGCGCCGAGCGTCGGCCAGATCCCCTCGTCACACCTCGTTGTCTCATTCTTACCAGACCATGGTGCTCCATCTGCTCCTCCGAGGTGTACACGTGCTCCCACAAGGCCGCAACCACGTCTGCCTTGTCATGCATCAATACTCCACCAAATTTTGCCGAGCCAGCCAATCTGTCCGCCTGTTCATTCCCCAGCACACCGGCATGCCCAGGAGAAAAGATCCAGGTGATGCTTACTACCCGTGACCTCTGAAGCGAAGCAAGCCACTCTGCACGAAGCCTACCTGTTCTCACCCTTCTCAGCATGCTTTCTGAGTCAGTTACAATCACAATGTGTGTATGTATCGTGTTTTCTATCCAGCGGAAAGCTGCACTGACCGCCTCCACCTCCATTATTAAGCTAGAATGACCAATGTATAGGGAATTACAGTGACCATGGGAATCTCGTAATATGAAGCCCATACACGGGCCCTTCCCCGCTGTTTATGCTGCACCCTGACACGGC
>OY992876.1:253317579-253432579 GCA_963921405.1 Cepaea hortensis
TATGTATGTATGTATGTATGTATGTATGTATGTATGTATGTATGTATGTATGTATGTATGTATGTATGTATGTATGTATGTATGTATGTATGTATGTATGTATGTCTGTATGTATGTATGTATGTATGTATGTATGTCTGTATGTATGTATGTATGTATGTATGTATGTATGTATGTATGTATGTATGTATGTATGTATGTATGTATGTATGTATGTATGTATGTATGTATGTATGTATGTATGTATGTATGTATGTATGTATGTATGTATGTATGTATGTATGTATGTATGTATGTATGTATGTATGTATGTATGTATGTATGTATGTATGTATGTATGTATGTATGTATGTATGTATGTATGTATGTATGTATGTATGTATGTATGTATGTATGTATGTATGTATGTATGTATGTATGTATGTATGTATGTATGTATGTATGTATGTATGTATGTATGTATGTATGTATGTATGTATGTATGTATGTATGTATGTATGTATGTATGTATGTATGTATGTATGTATGTATGTATGTATGTATGTCTGTATGTATGTATGTAGTATGTATGTATGTATGTATGTATGTATGTATGTATGTATGTATGTATGTATGTATGTATGTATGTATGTATGTATGTATGTATGTATGTATGTATGTATGTATGTATGTATGTATGTATGTATGTATGTATGTATGTATGTATGTATGTATGTATGTATGTATGTATGTATGTATGTTGTATGTATGTATGTATGTATGTATGTATGTATGTATGTATGTATGTATGTATGTATGTATGTATGTATGTATGTATGTATGTATGTATGTATGTATGTATGTATGTATGTATGTATGTATGTATGTATGTATGTATGTATGTATGTATGTATGTATGTATGTATGTATGTATGTATGTATGTATGTATGTATGTATGTATGTATGTATGTATGTATGTATGTATGTATGTATGTATGTATGTATGTATGTATGTATGTATGTATGTATGTATGTATGTATGTATGTATGTATGTATGTATGTATGTATGTATGTATGTATGTTGTATGTATGTATGTATGTATGTATGTATGTATGTATGTATGTATGTATGTATGTATGTATGTATGTATGTATGTATGTATGTATGTATGTATGTATGTATGTATGTATGTATGTATGTATGTATGTATGTATGTATGTATGTATGTATGTATGTATGTATGTATGTATGTATGTATGTATGTATGTATGTATGTATGTATGTATGTATGTATGTATGTATGTATGTATGTATGTATGTATGTATGTATGTATGTATGTATGTATGTATGTTGTATGTATGTATGTATGTATGTATGTATGTATGTATGTATGTATGTATGTATGTATGTATGTATGTATGTATGTATGTATGTATGTATGTATGTATGTATGTATGTATGTATGTATGTATGTATGTATGTATGTATGTTATGTATGTATGTATGTATGTATGTATGTATGTATGTATGTATGTATGTAGTATGTATGTATGTATGTATGTATGTATGTATGTATGTATGTACGTATGTATGTATGTATGTATGTATGTATGTATGTATGTATGTATGTATGTATGTATGTATGTATGTATGTATGTATGTATGTATGTATGTATGTATGTATGTATGTATGTATGTATGTATGTATGTATGTATGTATGTATGTATGTATGTATGTATGTATGTATGTATGTATGTATGTATGTATGTATGTATGTATGTATGTATGTATGTATGTATGTATGTATGTATGTATGTATGTATGTATGTATGTATGTATGTATGTATGTATGTATGTATGTATGTATGTATGTATGTATGTATGTATGTATGTATGTATGTATGTATGTATGTATGTATGTATGTATGTATGTAGTATGTATGTATGTATGTATGTATGTATGTATGTATGTATGTATGTATGTTGTATGTATGTATGTATGTATGTATGTATGTATGTATGTATGTATGTATGTATGTATGTATGTATGTATGTATGTATGATGATGTATGTATGTATGTATGTATGTATGTATGTATGTATGTATGTATGTATGTATGTATGTACTGTATGTATGTATGTATGTATGTATGTATGTATGTATGTATGTATGTATGTATGTATGTATGTATGTATGTATGTATGTATGTATGTATGTATGTATGTATGTCTGTATGTATGTATGTATGTATGTATTCTGTATGTATGTATGTCCGTCCGTCCTTCCTTCATGCATTCGCGAACGGTCCAACCGATTGAGATGAAATTTTCTACACGTTTTCCTTTCATTCCTGTGCAACCAACTGTGATAGTTTTATCTATCAGCTATCAGCTATTACCTTCCTAAAATTTAATTTTGTAATTACATGACTGAACATAAGAAAATATAAAAATATATGACAAAAAGGGATATAACTTTTAGTATAATTGTTATATCTTAAGTTACGTCCCCTGAGTTTAAATGAGTTGATTGACAATGAATTAAATGAGATGCTCCACATAGATAGATAGATAGATAGATAGATAGATAGATAGATAGATAGATAGATAGATAGATAGATAGATAGATAGATAGATAGATAGATAGATAGATAGATAGATAGATAGATAGATAGATAGATAGATAGATAGATAGATAGATAGATAGATAGATAGATAGATAGATAGATAGATAGATAGATAGATAGATAGATAGATAGATAGATAGATAGATAGATAGATAGATAGATAGATAGATAGATAGATAGATAGATAGATAGTTAGATAGATAGATAGATAGATAGATAGATAGATAGATAGATAGATAGATAGATAGATAGATAGATAGATAGATAGATAGATAAATAGATAGATAGATAGATAGATAGATAGATAGATAGATAGATAGATAGATAGATAGATAGATAGATAGATAGATAGATAGATAGATAGATAGATAGATAGATAGATAGATCCCCGCCAGAGCCTGGGCGAAGCCGGGCCGGGCAGCTAATATTTGGGCAGCTATATTCAACGGGACTTAACATAAGAAAAGTTATTTCAATGGTCATAACTTGTAATAACATCACTATTATTTTATGTATAGATTGTTGCATTGTTTTCACAGATTTATAAACTCTTTTCTATAGTTATTTACAGGCATATGAGTTATAATATATAGTGATATAATCTTTAAGGCATTTTCATAATAATTATCATAAAAGTAATGCATCTATTTAAATAGTGAAAATTTTCTAACACATCTTTTTATGTTTTTAAAACCATTGTTCAATAAAATTAATGGGTTTATTTTAGATACGTCAGAATTTTATTTCTGTACTTTTTTTCGGAGTGGAACTTTTGAAGTAATCGAAGCATTTGTTTTTTCCGTTCGCTTGGCAGAGAGAAGGTCAGTACACAATTAAATGGGTATATTCTCGATTTTGTTTTTGTATAAAAAAAAAGTTGGCCGCGTGTGTGTCAACATCACATTTTTCATTCAATGTTGTGGGTGTGCATACCTTATGCATACCTTACACGCAGCACGCCTGTTAAAATGCAGGTTGTTTTTTGTTTTTTTTTGGTCTAAAAAAAGAAGAAGCCTATCCTTTGAAGTACCCAGCATTTACGTTTAGTAGTTTCAGGTTGCCCTTTTTCTTTTGGCCATGTACCATATTTCAATATCCTCTACTATATATGTAGACAATATTTGTTTGTGTGTGTGCCCTTTATCAGATTCAGATGAAATGCAATAGTTAGTTAAAAATCTAATTTTCTATTTTAGTGAAAGAGAGCACATGGTGTCTGGAAGGACATTCTTAAGTTAATTTTGTGTGTTGTTCATACTTTATGCATACCTTACACGCAGCACGCCTGTTAAAATACTGTTAAAATGCGGGTCCCCCCCCCCCCCCCCCCCCAAAGATTTATAAACTCTTTGTCTATAGTTATTTACAGGCATATGAGTTATAATAAATAATGATATAATCTTTAAGGCATTTTCAAAGTTTTCATAAAAATAATGCATAATGCATAACATTGTAACCCATCTTTTTCTGCTTAAAGAACTTATCAACTGTCATGTCGGTGATTAAAAACAGTTTTCATTAAAAATAATGAATGGTGTGTGGAAGGACATTCTTTTAAGTTACTGTGCGCCAGGAGCTGGGCGAAACCACGCCGGGTCAGATAGACAGACAGACAGATAGTCGGGAACGGGAGCTTATTTGACTACTTATATGAATTAAATGAGATGCTCCCCACCAGGGACTGGGTGAAGCCGGGCCGGGTCAGACAGACATACAGATAGACAGACAGACAGTCGGGAACGGGAGAGCTTATATGACTACGTATATGAATTAAATGAGATGCTCCCCACCAGGGACTGGGTGAAGCCGGGCCGGGACAGACAGACAGACAGATAGACAGACAAACAGATAGTCGGGAACGGGAGAGCTTATATGACTACGTATATGAATTAAATGAGATACTCCCCACCAGGGACTGGGTGAAGCCGGGCCGGGTCAGACAGACAGACAGACAGACAGATAGACAGACAGACAGATAGTCGGGAACGGGAGAGCTTATATGACTACTTATATGAATTAAATTAGATGCTCCCCACCAGGGACTGGGTGAAGCCGGGCCGGGTCAGCCAGACAGACAGACAGACAGACTGATAGATAGATAGATCCCCTCCAGGGCCTGGGCGAAGCCGGGCCGGATCATCTAGTACTAAATGAAATAGAGACGCGGGACAACATCATAGTTATGGGAGACTTCAGAACATAGAAAAACAATCTTTGAACATTTGGAGACCAACATAATGAAAGAAATTATAGTGAAAGTAGACTGATAGAGCTACAGAAATGTTCTTTAAAACAAATGTACTGGAAATGAAAAGATAGTTGATGAATGAAATAAAGGAAAAGGCTCATGTACGGTATCGCAAATACCCGGGTGAAGGAACAACTCAACCCGTCTACTTTCGCAGCTTCTCCACCGGGATTGTCCAAAGAAGACCAGGCTTGATAGAGTTAACTTTGGTGTGTCTGGGGCGGACATGTTTTGGTGGGACTGTAATGTCGCCTAAGGGAACGCTGTCAGAGGGTAAACCTCAGTGTCGTTTGTTTTAGTTAACGTGCAATGACCCATTTGGCCAAGATTGTTTCCGTGCTGACTGCAGCACCAAGTGTTAGAAGTGGGTACAGTCCCTTACCAACTCATAGGGAAAGACGTAATGTCTACAAGAAGCGCTGGTAACAGTATTGGTATGTCGACCAGGTGATTCTGGTGCGTCATTTTCCTGTTATTGGTGTCTCATACTTTGCTACCATTGTTAGAGTGGCTGCTTCCTGGGATACCGTGGCGGTGAGCCTTGTCCGCGCGAGGTCAAGAAGCACAGTATGTGGGAACACACAGAATGGCATATATTTCCATACAACATCACTGGTCGGGACACCGTCGGCACAGTTAGATGAACTTGACATAGCGGCAGTGGGGGAACAGTCAGGCGGAGTTACCAAATGCGATTTGAGAAGTCTCCGTGGCGCAGTAGTCAAGCCTCTTTTTCGCGCTCCGAAGGTCGTGGGTTCGTTTTCGGTTCACAGGTGCGATGTTTTCGGTTACCCCTGGGGGTCGTCGATGAAATTACGGAGTTCGTGTTCTGTGAGACGCTTAGGTTTGGTAGATAGAGACACAGTCATGTGGTTAAAATGTGGTTCAAGTAAATCCTAACTCCTACCTTTTTCATATCCTTTACAGGACATTTCTGTCAACACCAGCATCTTTCAGCTGTATGTTGATTTCTTAGCAAGATTACGCTCAGTAGTTTGCCATTGCTTTCTGAGCGGCCGGCTCACATACCCCGTAAGTTACCGACGCGATTCGAACCACTGCTGATTCTCACCGTCATCACGTTACTTACGAGAGTATACGAGATTACGGAGAAAAGTCATAACCTCTAAGCCACGAAGCCGGCCTCCTACATTAAAACCTGTTAATTAAACCTCTGTTAAACTGTGACAGATAGGAAGGGTAATTGCACTGAACTGTACATATAACCGCCATAATTATATTTATAAATTGAGTAATCAGCCGCATGCCTGGCGTCGCCGCGCGCTGTGCAGACTTGGCCTTTTCTAATGTTGTTAATTGTATCAACATCTATTGGATTACTTGTGCTTTTCTGAGACATTAACTATTATATCGTGACTGTCAAAAGTTCGAATGTTTGCCAGAGCGCTGCACTCATTTCCTGTTGCTGTTTGTTGTTCTCACCTGAGATCGTCTTTCATCCACAGAGCACACCTAGCTTCACCTCACTTGTAGTAGTTGTAGGCACTCATTTTTGCAAGTTATCAACACAGTTTGTCTCTTTATTGATAAACGATTATTTCTTCAATAAGTAACTCCGACGTGTCGGTGAGTTGTTTTAGCCTACTATTTTGAAGTACGTTGTGACCCCATTAATTTTATATACAGACAATTGTATTGAATTAACTAGCAGAAGGAAGATTCCTCTGTGACTCACTGACCGAGTGAAGAATGCCGGATCGCTGGTCGTGGGAAGCAGTAAATTAGTCAACTGATTCACGACGTAGCACATTACGCCTACAAAGAGTTCACTGATCTTCTAATATACAAGACATTAGGCCCACAATTGTGGATTCATTCTAGACTTCTTTTTTTGAAATTGCCAGTCAAAACACGGCTCATCATCATCAAGTGCCCTGCCAGCTGGCGTAATCGTTCATGGTTCTTCACAGATCTCGGTCTTTGGTGTTCTGGATCAACTTTATTGATGGTATTCCCCTCTATGCCACTGTCTCAATCCATCCAAAATAATTTCTCTTAGTCGGTCTTTGCCTCTTCCCCTCGATCTTTCCAGTTGTCACAATCAGGGGCGTCACGCGGGGGGGGGGGGGGGGGGGGGTGCGGGCCGCACCGGGTGACACCATCAAAGGGTGACACCAAAATAAAAAAATTGCAAATTTGACAAAGCAGACATAGCAAAATAACAAATTTAACTTTGTCCGAGTTTGTCGAAGTTCTTTATTTATGTTTTACCTGAAGTATTGAAGTTATATTGTTCAATTTGTTTTCTTTCTTATGTCCTTATTAACTTTTTGACTTATTTTACAAACATTACTATATGCGATTATATATGGTACAGGAACACTCGGAAGAAGACCATGGTGAAAGTCTAGAGGGGTGACACCAAGAGTTTACCGCACTGGGTGACACCAACCCCAGTGACGCCACTGGTCACAATGTTCTCCAATGCCCCTCTTCTCATAACATGCCATGACCAAACAGAGCTGTTTGTCTCTTTCTTATTGTTGTATATAATGTTCTAGTTTAATTAGCCTCTTTCAAGCAATCCTTGTTAGTTACTTTGGCAGTCCAAGGAATTCACAACATTCATCTCAAGAACCACATCTCTGTTGCTTCCTTTTCCAAATTCTTCCTAATTTGTTCATTTACATTCTAAGATTCACAGCCATACAACAAATCAGGCTGCACATAGCATTTTAGCACTCTCTTTCTTACATTCAGTGATAGTGACTTATTGCATAAGACGCTATCATTGTATGTAAGAAAGAGAGTGCTTAAATTGATTAATTCTCATGTTATTTCAATTTATCCCGGCTTCAGATGTTCAAACAATGAACATTTCTGGGTAAAAGTAAAATGTGGGCTTGAAGATTCACTCTTTAAGTGTCCGATCATTTCACAGCCGGTTTCCTAGACAGAAAATAACGCGTATGAAACATACGAGTACACGACTTTCAAAGTTATAAATATACCCGATATAAGCCAAGTTTGTGGCTGCATTTTTCTCATATTACTATTAAAATAGACAGGAAAAGCTGAGAATTGTTTGATAACAATATTGTATACACATTTTATGATTAGTAATTAAATATAAGCATATACTGAACAGAATGACGTGTAGAGACCTGCCTCACCTGACATAATGTTTTTGTCAAAGATTTTCCATGATGCTCTCATTAAAAGTATCCATGGGACTTCCGGTCCCTAACATGGAGGATTGGCATTTAAATGGTTACGGCCTAATGAATGTTTATGCTTATGGCTACCATTTGCATTTGCATTTTCCTCATGTTGGACTGGAAGTGTATGGTTCCGTTCCTCTGCCACTAATGAGAGTGTGGCGCGACACTGTGAGCTGGGAATTTCATGTGAAGTGCATTTACATCTGTCCGCGGTTGTTTGTAGCAAGAACTGCATGTTCAGAATAATGGCTGCCGGCTTTGTTGCAGAACTGCCTGGTTTGCCTTATGCAGTAATGTGTGGCTGCTGGTTTTATAGTGACTGCCGCTTCCATCGATGGTGGAACTGTATTTTTCGTGGAGGACTTTTGTGTTGGCATTCTGGCGGCAGCATTATGCACAGTGTACTTGCGTGTGCTGTTGGTTTGTTGAGACTCCTGTTTGTTCCACTTTTCACATGGGGCAGTGAGCAGCATTTTATGTGATATTCACAGACACAGGATCAGAGAATAATGGGGACGAGCCGTTGCCATGAAGTTGGAACCGCGACTAATGAGTAATGACTAAAAGTATCCATACTGACCCCAAAAGTCAGGAAACACCATATATATATATATATATATATATATATATATATATATATATATATATATATATATATATATATATATATATATATATATATACAATTCCAACAGTCGAAACAATACTTGTTCATTTAACATGGCTTTCCAGAAAACAAAGATGGCTTGATGTAAGACAAAGGCTATCTGCACAATGTTTACTTCATATTTAAACATTAAGCTATTGTGTGTGAAATAAATATACAAATCTTTAAAAGAACATGAGGATGCCTTTAGCGCCCAGAACAATAAATATAAGCTTGCTATAATGTTGGTACATCCTGACACACTAGGCCGGTAACAGGGACCCATAAACTGTTCATGATCAGTATTTAAATAATTGTGAAACAACTCAGTATATTTACATTTCTGACCTAACTAGTTCTCCACAGTTGTGGTAATTCTGTTCTCTAATATTGTTACAGAGGTTAACGTAACTGACTGGATAAAAGTATTCACTCTTCTGGTACGTTGATTGCAGGGTAGTCAGATCATGTCCTACACCGGTCAGTTGGACTTAATGGTGACTTCTCGTTCAGAAAGCGATGGCAAACTACTGAATGTAACATTGCCTAGTAAATCAACCTGGTGTAGGCATTGATCGCTGTGTCCTGCAAAGGATATGCAACAATTGAAATTGATTGAATATTGCTATATGCCTCTACAAATTTGTCATCCAATGAGATGAGCTTGAATGAGATGTCATGCTGATTGTGTTCACTTATTATATAAACAATTGAAATTGATTGAATATTGCTACAAGCCTCTACAAGTTTGTCATTCAATGAGATGAGCATGTATGAGATGCCATGCTGGTTGTTTTCAGTTGTTATATGAACCCCTCATTAAAGTTCTTGTCTATAACATGAAGAATTTGGGGATAGGTAATA
The DNA here is from genome assembly GCA_963921405.1 of Cepaea hortensis. NCBI lineage: Eukaryota > Metazoa > Mollusca > Gastropoda > Stylommatophora > Helicidae > Cepaea > Cepaea hortensis. The sequence continues at coordinate 253,327,131 of OY992876.1, forward strand.
ACCTTGTATCCATCTAAACAGACAAACAATACACATGTTTTCAACATCATGTGAGGTTTCCAAATGAGAGCGCAAGGGTTGGGTGCTGAATGTCTTGCATCATTATAGGGAGTTTGCTGTGAATCTCCTCTAGACTAAAAGTTAGTCATGTGTGTGGCCCATGGCAGGCTTCATCACATCAAAGACTGAATTTTGGGCAGGTGAGGAGCAATCACCACATCCCAGCTCCCTGTGTCATCTAGTAGCACACTTGCAGGATGCCCTGTCCTGCTAGCTTTCGCAGGCTGGGAAGTAATATTTTTGGGAAACACCACAAGCAGCTTCTTGAGATGGGGATCACCTGCAGCCACCAAATCTTCTAAGTCAGCTGTTATGTTGTATTGCACTTGGTATGTTACAGTGTTATTGCATTTTGGTACCCTGGTGGGTGCTGACACCACAAAGACATGGCTATGTTATAAATACTGGCCAATCAACTACTTCTAAGACATTGTCATGTTCTCATTAAAATACCTCATGAAAAGAAACTATTGCACTCTTCTATATGTTAGAAAGATCAAGAAATTGGGAGTGGTCTCTCAGAAAGTCTTCATTTTACTTATCAGCAGATGGTGATCTGTAAGTACTTTGCACCTTGCACCTCTCTTTTATTTCATGTTAAGATTGACTAAATGTCTTGTTACTTCAGATGTGATCAATGTGATGTTCTGTCTTTTGATACATGGTGAACACTGAAATGATTACAAATAGTTCAGCAATTGGTGCCTGTGCATAATAGGACTAAAATGGTATGACAGAATCACCAATGTGTTCACAGAGAGAACAAAACAAATACCAGTGAATCAAGAGATGTAGAACAGGAGCTGGCACATGCTAGAACAAACATTGAGAATACTTGATAACAGGATAACTAGATATTCTCTCGTCTGTGACCCACAGGCCAACAAAATAGAGAGCTTAAACACTTGGAGAGAAGAATTAAAGACAGATAATAAACAGCATATTCACACCAACCTTATGCTACCAATCTCAAACTTGGAAATTATCCAAATCCCACTTACACAAAATCAACACCTGTGAGATGAGATGCCTGAGAAGAGCTGCCGACTTAACAATCCTAGACCGAGTAAGAAATGTTGTTATCAGACAGACAGTGGGATCAACACCTTGTGCCACATTTATTGAAAGACAGAAAATTAAATGGTTTGGCCATCTCGTTAGAATGCAACACCATCAACTACCAGCACTGGTCTTACATCAAAGATCTGCGACGAGAGCAAGAGGATGCCCAAGAAGAAAATGGATTGACGACATCAAAGACATTGTACAATCACATGGAATGACACTATCCAGTGCCACCCATCGGGCGCTGGAACGCCAATTATTCCTCCCCACGACACTTGATGGCAAAAGTGGAAGATGATGATGATGATAATTAATAATATGGGAAGACATGGAAGGAACTGAAAGAGATGCAAAAGATCAGACAGCTTGGCATGTGTTGGCAGAGGGACTAATGTGTGCTGCACTGGGGGATAAAGAGAAGTTGAGAAAGCCAGATTTCTTTAGAATTCTTGATGAAAGCATGAAAAGTAAAAGAATGCATTACTCGTTATTTGGGATTCACTGATAAGAAACAGTCACACATCAGACATTCCTTGGGACTGAAAGGTTTTAGAAGAAATCTGCAAGGATAGAGAAGATTTTAACCTATTCAATCTGAACAATCTTACCACCTTAATGTTTATTTGTGTCCAGGAACATTATAAAGCCGAATTTTTCCAACCATTACTGTTATTGTTGTTTTTTTTTTCACCATATCATTATCATTTTCACTACCATCTGGTATAGGCATTTATGACTCTCCACAGATTTCTGTCCGTGGTGTTCCAGATCAACTCTTCTGATGATATTCTTCCATGCCATAGTCTGTCAGTACAGCCAGCATAATTTTTCTGTCTGCCTCTTCTGCCACTGATCTTTCCAGTTGTCACAATATTTTTCAGTGTGTCTCTTCTCATTGTGTGACACGAGAACGCTTTAGAATTCCATGAAATTTTGGGAAAATATCAGGTTTTCCCTTGACTTTCACATTCAGTCTTTTACTTCTTCCTTTGACAGCAATTTCAGACTATCAGGACAAGTGGAGTGCCCAGCTCTGCTCAGCTGCAGTGTTGTCCACTTATCCTGGTGGATACTCAGTCTGCAGAGCTGCGTCTGTCACACCTTGATATATTTTATATACCATGTGGCTGTGTGGTTGCTATTTTCCCATCTTTAAGTTATGAGAGCATGATGGGATGTCTCAAACTGTCCAGTACATTTAGAGGACTATTTCTACAAATTGCATGTTATTAATGGAAGTTAGTTAGTTAGTTAGTTAGTTAGTTAGTCGCAGTTCCAACTTCATAGCAACGGGTCGTCCCCATATTGCTCCATTCCTGTGCCAGTGAATATCACAGAATGCTCCTCACTGCCCTATGTGAACAATGGAATAGACAGGAGTGTCGGCAAGCCAACAGCCCGCACAGGTACACTGTGCATAATGCCGCCGCCAGAATGCCAACACAAAAGTCCTCCACGAAAAATACAGTTCATCATCGATGAAAACGGCAGTCATCAGAAAGACTACATTGACCGGGGTTTTATCCCATATATATTAATGGATGTCAGGGTCAAGTTCGGTCCAAATCAGATACTGCTGTAGGGATTTTTTGTATACAAGGTCACAGCTTTATCAGGTGATGTGATCGCTTCATTTACTTGCCTTGTCTGTCCACAGTTTGAGCTGTCTGCTACATATTGTCTCATCTCAGTGTTTCACTAGTCTAGTCTCAGGCCCGCAGCTGGCGACACTTACCCTGTTTTTCTTGGTTCTTCTCTGCTACTGTTGGGCATGCAAGGAAAACAGATCTTTTTATCGGTGATCGAGTGAAATGGCGAGTCATGACCGCCCACTCTTTCCGGCATGGCACATGATTGATTGATTGATTGATATATATATCAATCAATCACTGACTCACTCACTCATTCACTCATTTACTCACTGTTTATTTTTTAGACTGAAAATAAGGCAAGCTATTCTTAATGTTTTCCTGTATTCCCACAGCATTGAAAATGCCAACCATCAACAGCGAGGAGTGGGAAAATGCTGTTTGCCTCAAAGTTGGATACAATGGGTCAGATTTTGTGTGTGCTAATTTGTGTCCATGCTTGCATGCAAATACACTTTTAAAAAACTTGTTAATATCTGGGTGGTTTCATGCTTGTTTTATTTTTTTGCTAACTTGAATGTCTATATTTATTGTAAGGTGCTCTACTTTGAATGGGGTGTCTGGCAATATATAATTGTGATATTCAAGAATGAAAACCGCATGGTCGGTCATAAAAACTGCCCATTAATATGGCATGTTTTCTGCAGCACTAACAAGGTTAGTTATTATTAGCAAATACAAGAGCAGTGAAACAGGATCAGTTGCACATTTGTAGTTTTGTGTGGGAAAGCTGTCATTTGTATGCTTATTATATTCTCTTCAGTGTATGGACCTTCACACTTTTATGTCTTAAATTAAAACAAACTATAACCAGTAGCCAGTGTGGTTATAGGGACATTTCAGTGTTTACCACTGGCACCTTACCATCTTGACAGGCAATAGTTTGCTACATTGTGCTTCTAACGAGGCTTAACAACTACACCCCATAGTGGTAGCAAATGTTATACCTCACCACAGCACAAAGCCTGGACTGAATTGTAGAGACTGTGTGTTGCTCATGCAGCATGATCCCTCTCTTGGCTTGCCTAGTTTACTCTAGAGGTAAGGTAACACCAATACATATGGAACCGTGTGTATACATGTCTCTTAATTCATTGACCTAAAAGGTCACAACAGACAATAGCAATAATTAACAGAAGGGGATGTGTGAAATCAGCACAAGCCTCAAGTTTTATGGAAGAGAAATGAAAGGCAATGGTAATAAAGATTCCATGAGAAGTGTTGATCAGTTCCCCTCTGTGCCTAGTCTGCTTTGTTTGGCTTAAATCAAAAAGGGGGCTGAGTGGTCTCGATGTATGATGTCTGCCTCGAATGCTGGAGATCCCAGGTTCAAGTCCCAGTGAGGGCCGGGATTTTTTCATGTGGACTTCTAGTAAAAAAAATTTCCCCTGGTCTCTGGGTAGCGAGATCAGAAAAAAAGTAGCCTAATGGCCCTGCCCAGGCAAAATTTTGAGTTAAAAATCTACCCAAAGTATTTCAGGACCCTCGCTGGTGCTACGGAGTTCGTGCACTGAGCTGAGTTTCTCCGGACTCAGGCTTGAGTTAGGAGTAGAACGGAGCACTTATGGGTTGCACCCGTGTGCCGTGATGTTGATCCATAAACTAAACTAAACAAACTTATGGGTTACACCAGTGTGCCGTGATGTTGATCCGTCGCCTAAACTAAACTAAATCAAATAGATATTTTATTTAATAAACAGATCAGACAGTGACAAGATTTATTTTAATAAAAAGATCAGACAGTGAAAAATTTTATTTTAATACATTTCCTCGTACACCCGCATGCCCTGGCATGAAAATGAAACTAATCTTTGCCAGCCGAGACCGCTTCAGTGACAGCAACTACTCTCTTCTGATCCACTCCATATCTATATTCTTGAGCATACTGATTGCATCACTAAGAAACATGCCCTAGAGAATGTCTGTGTCTCGAACCATGTTATTGCTTTACTTACTGCCATGACTTCCATAGTCAGGCTACTTGTGGTCAAAGCAAAATCATCAGAATCTTCCTACACAATTCTCCCTCCAGCCTGAGCCGCAAAAGCCCACGAACTTCTCATTCGTCGAATGACCGACCCATCTGTGTAAATGACAGCATCACCCTCCAAAGAATTCTCGAAGATCAAAGACTGTACTTACGCATCCACAGCTGCTGGATTTTCTTGTCTGAATTTTCTGTCTAGTTGGATGCAAATTGAAAAGGACATACAGAAATCTGTTGGCATTTGTACCCACTCCTCACCAGTTTCTAAGTCCTCAAATGAACTCACCTGTTGAAGAATGTCTTCGGTTTGACCCATCCACAACTTTCCTCTTTTTTAACCTGCTGCCCTTTACCTTCTTAATTTCACTGTGCAGTGGATGTTGTGTGTTTGCATTGACTGTGAGGTAGGCACGTGCTCTGCAAATTTGTATTTGTCCCCAATGGTTGGAAAATCAAGAAGGTAGCGTATCACCCTGCATGCTGTATCTCTTGTACATCCAAGAATAATACTCATAGCTTTATTCTGTATCCTTTCCATCTGCTTACGGCTGATAGTCAGGATTGCCATCGCATACTCCAAAACAGAAAGGACCAGACCCTCGTAAAGGAGACATAGACGGCACTGCTCACAGTTTGCCGCCGCCATCACCCGCATCGCAGCCAAATCTCGCTGGGCCTTTGTTATCACCCGGTCTATGTGCTCATGATAAGCAAGGCTTTGATCAAAACGTATCCCCAGGTAGTTCATTGCCTGCATTCTTTCCACTGTCTTTGAACACAGATTTACAGTTGGTGTTGGAGTGTTGACAATATAGTTGTTCAAAGAGAACCATGTCATTGCTGCCTTCGTTGGGTTGACCATTGCCCCAGATTCCACACACCAAGTGCTTATGCGATTTAGTTCTGTTTGTAGTTCTGTTTGTAGTTTGTAAATCGTCCTTGACTTGGGGACGTAAATTACAGGTACCTCTGAAGTCGTTTGCCTGATGGCGAGGGACACTGTAAGTAGGGAAAGCTAATGCACACGCAAAATTCAGTCCAGCACTACTAGAAGTAATGTGTATGGACTATTATTGAGTTCAAAGTGAGTGAGCGCGAAACAAAAACATCACCACATAAACCATCACTATAAGTGTACTGGTGACATAATGAGAAATACATCACCACATAAACCATCACTATAAGTGTACTGGTGACATAATGAGAAATACATCACCACATAAACCATCACTATAAGTGTACTGGTGACATAATGAGAAATACATCACCACATAAACCATCACTATAAGTGTACTGGTGACATAATGAGAAATACATCACCACATAAACCATCACTATAAGTGTACTGGTGACATAATGAGAAATACATCACCACACAAACCATCACTATAAGGTGTACTGGTGACATAGTGAGAAATACATCACCACACAAACCATCACTATACGATGTACTAGTGATATTAAGAGATATACACAGATACACTGCTACATAAACCATTACTATAAGGTGGCCTGGTGACATAGGAAATACATCAACATACAAACCATCACAAAACGTGGACTTGTGACATTATGGGATATACACAGATACACTTCTAGTTAAACCATCACTATAATGTGGACTGGGAACATTATGGGAAATACATCCACACACAAACCATCACTATAATGTGGACTGGGGACATTGTGGAAAATACATCCCCACACAAACCATCACTATAATGTGGACTGGGGACATTGTGGGAAATACATCCATACACAAACCATCACTATAAGGTTAACTTCTGTCTACATAGCTTCATTACACTTTCTATCTATCCATTGTGCTCACATTCTTCTACAAAATCACAGCTCCCACATAATTTCTCACTTGTCTGCTACATCAGGATTGGCTTGAGATAGCTCTTAATAGCTCTTTTTCTCGCCTTGATTGGCAAGGATGTATTGCAGAGACTATTCTTCATCTGGTGAAATGCTCTCTTTGCTTGGGCTATTCTACATTTACCTTCCTGACTACATCATTAATCTGCTGTTAAGTATTCAAATTCTGAAAGACATTTACTTGTTTCAGGTTTGTTTCAAACTGGCCCCATTCAGTTTGATGTTGCATTTGGGAGGAAATTAGTTAGTTAGTTAGTTATCAGTTGGGGTATCTTCGTTGCACTCCGGACATGTCCATAGGTGCTCAGATCCTCCCCCCAGCATATGCATCAGCGTCCGGTGGCTAATAGTGCCAGTTCTGTGTTGGTTGACGAGGCGCTTTGTTTTCCCGATGTACCTCTCGCGTCTGGCTGTGCCGATTCTTACTCCCAGGTCTTTCATCCTGGAAAGCGATGTGGAATCACTGGCGTCAAAATCCTCTGTTCTCGCCATATCTTTAAGGGCGTTAATAACATCGGCACGATCCATGGGCTGGCCATCTACAGGGGGTGCAGAGCCAGCCAATTTATCAGCTCGTTCATTTCCCTCGACTCCCGCATGTCCCGGGACGAAGATGAAGGTGACTTTGCGGACAACAGACTTCCGCAGCGACTCAGTCCACTGTCTACGTACAGATCCAGCTTCGACCTTCTGAATCATGCTCATTGAATCACTTAGTACACACACGTTGGTATAATGCTGTGATTCCAGCCATATGAAAGCCTGTGTAACTGCCATCCCCTCCATCGTCATGCTGCTCGTGGTCATGGAGTGGGCACCACTGGATTCTTGAACGGTTCGGCCCGCTGAGCGGGCTGTAAATGCCCACGCACTTCTCTGCTGCTTTACAACAGATCCATCTGTATAGATGAGCACTTCGGGGCTATCTGAGTGATCATAGATGAGCGCGTTAACCTCTTGGGAGGAAATTGTTTCTTTGTAATTAACATTATTTTGGTTTTCCTGTTATTTAGAAGTCCTTTGTTTTGACATTCGGTTGCAATAATACCTCAATACCCCCACATATTTCACTTTTAACCATTAAAACTAGTATTATTACTCTAGTGTTTTATGACTTGTTATCTTTTGCAATTCAGGGTGACTTATTCTTTATTCTTGTGATGATGATATTCCGTAGGGTTATTAGCCTGGTTGTGCGGGAGTCAGGGGCAAAAAGACGTAATTTAAAAAAGACACCATGGTTAGAGCATATAAAACATTAAAGGGCAAAAGCTCCATTTCTCTAACATAACATGTTTTTCCCAGAAGCACTTCTAATAACTGCTGTAGTCAGGATGTACAAGTTAAATTAACGACTCGTTTACCTCTTAAATCACATTGGACATAAGGTGCTGGGTCCATATTAATGAGGATGGGTCAGTCCTAATCTCTGGCAGCCATTTTATGAGTCTGCATCTGTTTAAATCTGTTCTGATTGAAACAGATCCTACCGCTAGTGGGAGTGAAAGGGCAGGCCACTGTTGATGGTCAGTCAGTGCACTAGCCACTATGCTACCCTTGTTCTTATAGAAGAGATCACACTGTAGTATGTGTTTACACCTCCACTTGTTCTATCAACTTGTTCATGTTGTTCCTAATTTAGCAATATATTGGTGACCTGCATCAAAAATGACATCAGATATGTAGACTTCTGCGCTGAGATTAGAGACATTTGCAAGTTTGAGGATGCCCAGCCTTTCACCATGAAGTGGATAGATGAAGAAGGTAAGACCCAGCCTTTCACCATGAAGTGGATAGATGAAGAAGGTAAGACTCAGCCTTTTACCATGAAGTGGATAGATGAAGAAGGTAAGACCCAACCTTTTACCATGAAGTGGATAGATGAAGAAGGTAAGACTTTTCATTGTTCACATCATCATCATCATCGTCTGGTGGCATGTTCTGTGCAGAACCCTTTGCCTATAAAACTCTCCCAAAATGTTGATGTGACTAAAGCCAGATGTCCTGTCTCTGTTGCAGCCATATGTCAGTTATCTATCACATCTTGAATTCATCTTCATTGTGGCCTTCCTCTTCTCTGCTTTGTCAGTACTCTTTCCACAATAACATGTTCCTGACATTTGTCTCATTATGCTAGCCCTCAATATTTCATTTTCCTTAATTTTACTTCTCTTAATAACCACTCTTCTTCAATATTGAGGTATTGTTGGATCAGTCTATTTGTTCTCTATGTTATTGTTCAGATAGTAACATTGAAATCAAGCATATTTGCTCAATGCTGAAACCCACTGTATTATACAAGGTGAATGCATACAAAGACAGTCCAAAAAGTGCTTCGACTGATAGCATAATGTATTTGCTTTATTTACAATTATTTCATCAGACTTGTCTCTTTTGAATTAGTTCCCTCCACTGTCAGTGCACAGCTTCCCCCCCCCCCTCCCCCTTTGCATGTTTTCCAGGTTATGAAAGCATCCTGGAAATTGTTTTCTGGGATAGCATGCATGTCTTGTAGTGAATTTTCTATGATCTTGGCTATGTTCTGACATGGCAGTCTCTAAGGGTGGATTTACACCAGGTTGTATGGCTGGCTTACCAGTAGGTTGTGTGACTGGCTTACCACCGGGTTGTGTAGCTGGCTTACCAGTAGGTTATGTGGCTGGCTTACCACCAAGTTGTGTGGCTGGCTTACCACTAGGTTCTGTGGCTGGCTGACCACCAGGTTGTGTGGCTGGCTTACCAGTAGGTTGTGTAGCTGGCTTACCAGTAGGTTATGTGGCTGGCTTACCACCAGGTTGTGTGGCTGGCTTACCAGTAGGTTCTGTGGCTGGCTTACCACCAGGTTGTGTGGCTGGCTTACCACCAGGTTGTGTAGCTGGCTTACCAGTAGGATATGTGGCTGGCTTACCACCAGGTTGTGTGGCTGGCTTACCACTAGGTTCTGTGGCTGGCTGACCACCAGGTTGTGTAGCTGGCTTACCAGTAGGTTATGTGGCTGGCTTACCACCAGGTTGTGTGGCTGGCTTACCAGTAGATTATGTGGCTGGCTTACCACCAGGTTGTGTGGCTGGCTTACCAGTAGGTTGTGTGACTAGCTTACCACCAGGTTGTGTAGCTGGCTTACCACCAGGTTGTGTAGCTGGCTTACCAGTAGGTTATGTGACTGGCTTACCACCAGGTTGTGTGGCTGGCTTACCAGTAGGTTATGTGACTGGCTTACCACCAGGTTGTGTAGCTGGCTTACCAGTAGGTTGTGTGACTGGCTTACCACCAGGTTGTGTAGCTGGCTTACCAGTAGGTTATGTGGCTGGCTTACCACCAGGTTGTGTGGCTGGCTTACCAGTAGGTTGTGTGACTGGCTTACCACCAGGTTGTGTAGCTGGCTTACCAATAGGTTGTGTGGCTGGCTTACCAGTAGATTGTGTGACTGACTTACCAGCAGGTTGTGTGACTGGCTTACCACCAGGTTGTGTGACTGGCTTACCAGTAGATTATGTGACTGGCTTACCAATAGGTTGTGTGGCTGGCTTACCAGTAGATTGTGTGGCTGGCTTACCAGTAGATTGTGTGACTGGCTTACCACCAGGTTGTGTGACTGACTTACCAGCAGGTTGTGTGACTGGCTTACCAGTAGATTATGTGACTGGCCTACCACCAGGTTGTGTGACTCGCTTACCAGTAGATTGTGTGACTGGCTTACCACCAGGTTGTGTGACTGGCTTACCAGCAGGTTGTGTGACTGGCTTACCAGTAGATTATGTGACTGGCTTACCACCAGGTTGTGTGACTGGCTTACCACCAGGTTGTGTGGCTGGCTTACCAGTAGGTTATATGGCTGGGTTACCACCAGGTTGTGTGACTGGCTTACCACCAGGTTGTGTGGCTGGCTTACCAGTAGGTTATATGGCTGGCTTACCACCAGGTTGTGTGACTGGCTTACCACTAGGTTGTGTGACTGTCTTGCCACTAGGTTATATGGCTGGCTTACCACCAGGTTGTGTGACTGGCTTACCACTAGGTTGTGTGACTGGCTTACGAGTAGGTTGTGCTGTCTAGCTTACCACCAGGTTTTGTGACTGGCTTACCACTAGGTTGTGTGACTGGCTTACCAGTAGTTGTGTGTCTGGCTTACCAGTAGGTTATGTGGCTGGCTTACCACCAGGTTATGTGGCTGTCTTACCACCAGGTTGTGTGACTGGCTTACCACTAGGTTGTGTGACTGGCTTACCACCAGGTTATGTGGCTGGCTTACCACCAGGTTGTGTGACTAGCTTACCACCAGGTTGTGTGACTAGCTTACCACCAGGTTGTATGACTGGCTTACCTTTTGTTTGTATGGCTGGCTATATACTAGATTGTGTGACTAGTTTACTCCAGATTGTCACAATCTTACCACTAGTTTGTGTGACTGGCTTACTACTAGGCTGTGTGACCAGTGCTAAAATGTGAAACCACAGATTAAGGAAGAGAATATAAATTATGTAAATATGTGAAACCTTAGCATTTTATATCTTTAATGCAGTAACTGTCGTGATGTATTTTGTGTTGTTGTTATACATTGTGAGTAATCTGATTGCTTTCACTGCTATGACAAGATAATAGGGAAGAGTTTGAGTTGTTGGGTGAATGGTTTCCAGGCTAGGTTATATGTGTGTGTGTTTATGCATGTGTACGTGCGTGTGTGTGTGAGAGAGAGAATCATTACAATGTTGCATGCCCTATACAGAACATAACAGTGCAGGCTATTGTCTTCTGCTCCACAGGGGACCCCTGCACTATATCTTCTCAGATTGAGCTCAATGAAGCCATCAGATTGTATGAGGTGAATAAGGATTCAGAACTTAATATACATGGTGAGTGGGTGTAATGGTGTCTGTATGTATCATCATACATGGTGAGTGGGTGTAATGGTGTCTGTATGTATCATCATACATGGTGAGTGGGTGTAATGGTGTCTGTATGTATCATTGTACATGATGAGTGGGTGTAATAGTGTCTGCATGTATCATCATACAAAGTGAGTGGATATAAGAATGTCCATATGTATCCATGGTAAGTGGATATAATGTTTTGATGTGTCCATGAAGATGGTGAATAGAATGAAGTCCACCTTGGAGCTGATGCAACAGGAAGCCTTGAGCTGATGCAACAGGAAGCTTCTGATCATTGGAACAAGGCTCTTTCCCCTTTGATGAAAATTTTGGCCTCTTCTGTACACTCTCAGGGTGAGGGGTGTCCACTTTGGTCATAACCTCGAAGTGCCAACATGGTTGGGACCCTTTGGTATCATGTTTATAGTGCAGAAAAACAGAGTATCATGGCCTGGAGAGAATGGTGCTACGGGGGAATGACCTGAGGATCTGACCAACAATCATGACTCCCAGGAAAGGCCAGACGGACACATAATCAGACTGCTGCTACTGGTACCATTAGTATTGGGACTCTGCTGGCTGTTGAAAATGATGGAGCACGTATGGAAATGTCATGAGCACTGTGTTGTCGGTTTTTAACTCCACTCAACCAGAAGTGGCTTTCTTTCATTATCCATTTCCTGTATGTAATCCAGGTAAAATAGATGACTTTTGCACTAATAATATTGTCCTACTATGTTGCCACATGTATCCTGACCTCCTACCTGTCCACATAAGTGGGCACCTGGTGCATTTTGAACCGTTTCCTTCACACAGCATCTTCGACTTGGTTGGGAGACAAACATCTCCCAAGGCTTCACTGTTTAGCCTCTGTCGCAGCTTCTCAGCCACAATTCCAAACTGCAGAATCCTTGTTGCTGTCCTACCTGTTTCATACCCCACCCTTAGGTATAGGTGCCACACTTTTGCATGCACCAAGAGAAAGCCAGCTCTTTACTTCAGTCATTGCCATTGTTCTTATGTACAGGGGCTTCCTCCCGTCACCCTTCTCTACACTACTGAAGGTGGTCTTCTTCTGTTGCTATGACTACTGCCATGGCCTGGTTGTGGTGGTTGGACTTGCATTGATGTTTCTCTCTTCTGGTGCCCCCTGTGGTTGGAGGTGTATTCCACGCCACAGAGTTTACTGCTATAGTAACAGGATTCATTGTGTTCAGATTTTGTTGTAGTGATGATCTGTATAGTTTGTTGTACTGGTTATACAATTTATACATTGTGTTCAGATTTTGTTGTAGCAATGATCTGTATAGTTTGTTGTACTCATAAATTGTGTTCAGAATTTGTTGTAGCGATGATCTGTATAGTTTGTTGTACTTATACATTGTATTCAGTATTTGTTGTGATGATCTGTATAGTTTTGTTTGCACGTATACATTGTGTTCAGTAACTGTTGTAGTAATGTTACATTGCATATAAATAAAAGGCATAATAACTACAACTCATGGCGGTAGCAAATGTGACTGATCAGACTCATTCACGCTGTAAATGTTCGTCCACATGCACGTGAACACATGGTAGAAGTAATGCGCCATATAATTTGTTTTACGAGGGTAAGTTAATAAGTCAGTCACAAAAAAAATAACTACATATGATAACTTGAAACCAGTTTATTTTTATACATACATTGTCCCTTTATTTCTCAACATAATTTCTACCAACATTGATGCACTTATCCCATCGTTTTATCAGTCCTCCCAAACCTGCTGCATAGAACTGCATGCTTTGTTTTCATTTACCGGCCATCCCACAGTACTTTGTGACTTACTTATTGACTCGCCCTTGTAACTTTTTCTACCCAGCTATGAACCGCTTTATGGGACAAACATTTGTCAGCATAAACACTAACAATCCATCTTGGCGGGAGACATTTTGCAAATGATGCCGAAGTTGAATGTGAAGTAAAAAACATGGTTTAGAAAACAGAGCACGCAGTTCTATGCCACCAGTTTGGGAGGACTGATAAAACGATGGGATAAGTGCATCAATGTTGGTGGAAATTATGTTGAGAAATAAAGGGACAATGTATGTATAAAAACAAACTAGTTTCAAGATGTTATCTTATTTAGTTATTTTTCTACAGCCATTTGTGACTTACCTACTAACTTACCCTCGTAAATATACATTGTGTTCAGTAGCTGTTGTAGTGATGATATGTATGATTTGTTGCCTTTATTAATTGTGTTCAGTGTCTATTGTGTCGATGATCTGCATAGTTTACTGCCATTATATATTGTGTATCTGTTGTGTACAGATGTAAAGAAAGAAATATAGTGGATGACTTGAGAAGATTCTTGACAGCCTATTGTCATAGAATGGAAGGTACATGAATGATACATACTGTTGGAAATTGCATGATGTGGACAAGTATGATCACCCATGCCAGTTGGGAATTCACTTGATGGTGATGACGATCAGTCTGTTGTGTTGATGATCAGTGTGGTTTGCCAACATTATACATTGAGTTCAGTCAGTGCGATCATCAGAGGTGAATGAAATGACTGAGAGTACCATCTCATGGAGATGGTGTTTTCTGATTGCTTGTCTTCTGGAATCCATGCTCATCATCATCATCATCAAGTGCCCTGCCAGCTGGCGTAGGCATTCATGGCTCTTCACAGATCTGTCTTTGGTATTCTGGATCAACTCTGCTGATGATATTCCTCTGTGCCACTGTCTCAATCCATCCAGCATCATTTCTCTTGGTCTGCCTCTGCTTCTCTACCCCTTGATCTTTCCAGTTATCACAATGTTCTCCAATTCCTCTCTCATCACATGACCAAAGAAAGACTTTCTTATTGTTGTATATAATGTTCTAGTTTCATTAGCCTCTTTCAGACAGTCGTTGTTAGTTACTCTGGCAGTCCAAGGAATTCACAACATTCATCTCAGGAACCACATCTCTGTTGCTACCAAATTCTTCCTAATTTGTTCATTTACATTCCAAAATTCACTGCCATACACCAAAACAGGTTCTATATAGCATTTCAGCACTCTCTTTCTTACATTCAATGATAGTGACTTATTGCATAAGATACTCTTCATTTTCTTAAATACAGCGTTTTCCTGCCCTATTCTGCTCTTAATCTCTGTTGTGCATCTTCCACCTGATGTTATAAATGCCCCTAAGTATTTAAAATGATCCACTTTGTGAAGTGTCTTGTTATGTTTCTCTTGGTCTCCGCCTGCTTCTCTTCACCTACACCTTTCACATTGTCACAACATATTCCAGCTTTCCCCTTGTCAAGTTGTTCCTAATGTGGATTGTCTCCTTCTGATGTGAGCAACCACTTCACTTTGCTAGTTAACTTCTATCATATCTTCATTATGCTTTTTTTTTTTTTTTTTTAGTATTCTTATCATTATTCTACAAAACCATACCTCTGCAACTTCCAGTTATTCTTCACTGATTGTCCATGATTCACTTCCTATAGGTGGTGACAGTAAAAGAATATAGGACGCACTGACACATACATTTGTTACAATTATGTTATTTCTAAATTTTGGTTTTCATTTTTATTTATCCACATTTCTGTATTTTGTTTGTTCATTCAGTTTTTCCAAATGTGCCCGAAAGACCAGGACTTCCATGTGTTGGAGAAGACAGTAAGTTCAGATTGTTGTATGTCTCAGAGTGTGCCTGAAATATGTGATTATTTTCCCATAACTCACTTTGAAACATAATGCTTTCTGGTATATGTCACTGTTTCCTGAAAGGGAAATCAGCAATGGTAAACAAAAAATACTCTGCTTATGATAAACAAATAATATTCAATATAAGTCAACGATTCAGGCGAGCAGCCGCTTTGCAATTTGTCAACAATCAGTCGCTGATTGCAAATGGCGTAATGCAGCTGTTTGTCAGTCGCGATACGTCACTCGCGCAGCGCTATTTTTAGATTGGAAAAATCAATATTGTTCTCGGCTCATTTTTGTGTATCGCTCCGCCGTGAATCATATTTGACAAATAGTAGTAAATAAATAAGTAATTGTAGAAATAGATGATATAAAACTATAATAATAATACTTACAAATCAGAAGAAAACATATTCATAAGCACAAAATAATTCAATAAGCATAAATAAACATAACTTGGTCACGATGGGCACAGCTCGCACTTTGTTCTGTCTGCACATGCCATTGTCACTAACGTAAATTAAACCCTGTGATTATCTAGCCGTAATACTATTTTAGAGCCGTGGGTGAGTGTTTTAGCTTGAACAATTGTTCAAGCTACACTTCTGACACCACTTTATCCTAGCCTGTCATCAACCGATGTCACAGGCATTCCGGGATAACTTCTCTCACACCACACAAAAAGACTTGTTAGTCGTACGAGAGGAATTGATTACACATTTTATTGCCGCTGGCTCTTTGCATCACATCAATGTACAACAAACAGTCGCTAACAAATCACACAAGAATAAATGCACAGAATTGCCTATCACTAGTCGTTTCCTAACCCTATTGCTAATCTATCTACTCGGCTAACGAAATAAGCATCGACGCTAAGCGATGCGTTCACTACGAAGTCTGTGTCCCGTCTGACTATTCTCCGCGTGCTCACTACACAGTACGCGGAGGGACCTTGTGCGTACTTCGGCTTTTGCGTGCTGCATCATTCAGCACGCTTAGAGTAGTGGCCTCGCTTGAGTTTCACTCTAGTTCTCCGTGTCTATCACGTTGGCGTGATTATGCCGTGACCAGAGTGCTTACTCTCTGGTTGACACCTCCGTGTCTCATGAGAGAACTGTTTGATAGTTCCCCTTCCTATCTACTCCCTACACCTACCCTGCCCTCATGTAGGGGCACTGGGTTACCTCTATTCTACTTGAGGCAGACCACTCTTTCAGGGTGGTCTTCATTCCTATATAACTGAGTCTTTGACATAGTACCATTGCTGTTGTAGGAGGGTTGTCGTCAGAGCTGAGGGTTGATTGTACCATTGCTATTGCATGCCAGGAGGGTTGATAATATCATTGCTGTTGTATGCCTGGAGGGTTGTCATCAGGACTGAGGGTTGATTGTACCATTGCTATTGCATGCCAGGAGGGTTGTCATCAGGGCTGAGGGTTGATAGTACCATTGCTGTTGTGTGCGAGGAAGGTTGTCATCAGGGCTGAGGGTTGATAGTACCATTGCTGTTGTATGCCTGGAGGGTTGTCATCAGGGATGAGGGTTGATAGTACCATTGCTGTTGTGTGTGAGGAGGGTTGTCATCAGGGCTGAGGGTTGATAGTACCCTTGCTGTTGTATGCCAGGAGGGTTGTCATCAGGGCTGAGGGTTGATATTACCCTTGCTGTGGGTATGCCAGGAGGGTTGTCATCAGGGCTGAGGGTTGACAGTATGGTTGCCTTTGTATGCCAGGAGGTTGCTGTTTTGTGCGAGGAGGGTTGTCATCAGGGCTGAGGGTTAAGGACATGCAGTGACTACACCTCAGAGTTTTCATTTTGCCTCTTCTTGAGTACAAAATAGTCAACCATGTCAGGTTCCATGTCTTACACTGGATGTGAGGTGTTAGACCTTCACCCTGTCTCGTTTTCAGTCATTGGCATACCGAGGTGTGATAACCAGTTCCACATTTGCTGCTTTTCCTTCCCAGGCACTGCTACAAAATAACTTCTTTGTCATCCTTCATCTGAAATGCTTGTTTTGGATGTAATTGTATTGTGCCTGTTTACAGCAGAGCTGTGATGTTTGCACCTTTCGGCCAACACATCCAACCTCTTCAGGTGTGTGTTGACTGGGTTAGTCTTCCTGGGTGAAAATGATCTAATGCCACTGTTGAGGCTGGGTCTGTCTCATTACCATACAGGTCAGAAAACAATGTTGTGGCACGCTTGGGGATTGAATCCATACCACTATCTTGATAAGCAGGTAGACTAATTACTATACCACCCCAGCTCCTTTAATATTGTTCAATTAGAAAACCTACCCACAGCAGACTATTTATAGAATGTGTGAATATTGGAAATACGAATTGCGATGAAATTGATGCCCTTAGCTGACAAATGGGGAGGCTTAGAGCACTAGGGTAATTTCAAGTGCAGCCAATCAATCACTGCCTTCCAAACTTATCATATGAGGCTAACATGGCTGTGTGGCTGCTACTTTGTCCTGTGTGGCTGACTGCTTTGACTTGTTTGACTGGCTGTTTCATCCTGTTTGACTGACTGCTTCATCCTGTGTGACTACTAATCCATACAGTATGGCTGGCTGCTCTATCCTTTAGAAACTTCATCCTTAGAATGCAACCTCACATGAACATGACTTCAGTAGGACAGACAAAGAATGTCATGTACAAATACACTGTTGGAGGGACCTCTTTGACAACAATGCAATATAGTGGCAGGTATTGCTGGTTCACCGGCTTCCACTTTATAATGCTTCCATAACTAGCACCTGACATGTTAATATACTATTTAAATAAAAATACAAAGCAAAGTGACACCTGGAAGGAGACACACATAGCAGTTTAAAGTCATGGGGAGAGTCTTTGAAGGCCCCAGAAAGAGGCACAGATAGTTCATGAAAGCCCCAGAAAGAGGCACAGATAATTTATGAAAGCCCCATAAAGAGGCACAGATAGTTTATGAAAGCCCCAGAAAGAGGCACAAATAGTTTACGAAAGCCCCAGGAGAGGCACAGATAATTTATGAAAGTCCCAGAAAGAGGCACAGATAGTTTATGACAACCCCAGAAAGAGGCACAGATTGTTTATGAAAGCCCCAGCAAGAGGCACAGATAGTTTATGAAAGCCTCAGAAAGAGGCACAGATAGTTTATGAAAACCCCAGTTAGAGGCACAGATAGTTTATGAAAGCCCCAGAAAAGACACAGATAGTTTTTGAAAGCCCTGGACAGAGGCAAAGATAGTTTATGAAAGCTCTGGCAGAAACTTTTTGAAAGTCTGGAAAAATAAATATTTATGAAAACCCTTGACAGGTTTGAAAATCTAGCGTTAACATGAACACCATGTAATTATAAGGGGCGTTCATTTGAAATCTGTTCATGCCGCACCGCGCGTAATTGCGTACATTGAACATGATCGTGTCATAGTCATGTGATAAGTACTGACCAATGAATAAAATAGCACGTGCTTATCATCCCATGATGCATATATTCTGTTTCTGATGGTTGAGAAAATGGCCGGGTTGATCCAAACTCCGTCCAAAGAAGCTCAAAGAGCAGTAATTCAGTTTCTTTCATTTGAAGGATGTCGACCAGCGGACATTCATCGAAGAATGCAGACAGCGAACGGTAACAAAAGTATGTCGAAGACAACAGTGACAGACTGGGCACGAATGTTTCAGAAAGGATGTTAGTTCACGACAGATCTTCGACGGCCGGGTCAAACGCATATTGTTGCAACAGAAAAAAACCATCGCCTAAATTGATGCAGCAGTACAGATGAACCGTTGTCGAAGCATACGTTTGCTAACGAAAGAATTTGATGTGTCAATTGGGACATTTTCAAAAGGTTGTTCGTAAGAAACTGCAATATCGGAATGTGTGTTCACAGTGGGTACCTCAGATGTTGACCGACCACCAAAAAGAGGAACGCATGGGATGGTGTTTGAACAACTTGCTGCGTTACAGAGTGGAGGGTGATGCATTTCTCTTCCGCATAGTGGCAGGCGATGAATCATGGTGTCACCACTTTGAGCCAAGCAGCAAAAGAGAGAGCATGCAATGGAAGCATACTGGATCACCAAAAGCCAAAAAATTCAAGTTACATGTTTCCACTGGTAAGGTTATGCTGAGCAAATTGTTTGACCATGAAGGGCTATTGTTGGCCGACTTTAAAGAACCTGGTGTCAACATCAACTCTACCCACTACTTGCAAACACTAGACAAGCTGCAAAAAGCCATCAAGAATAAACGACCCAGCATGCTTTCTCGTGGTGTGATTTTGCTGCACGATAATGCTCGTCCGCATGTTGCAAAGATTGTGCAGGAATCATTAGCAAGGAAGAAGTGGAAAATTCTGCAACATCCAGCCTATAGTCCTGATTTGTCACCATGTGATTTTCATTTGTTCGGACCTCTAAAAAAAGTTCTCAAGGGGCAAAGATTTCACACAGATGCAGACGTAATGAATGCAGTAAACACTTGGTTCAGTGAGCTACCACAATCCTTTTTTACGGACTGCATTCGCCGCCTACCTAAGCAATGGGATGCTTGCCTGAATGCCTACGGCGATTTCTTCAGACCAACCCATGGTGCATAATTCATTCAAAATGAATGTTTCGTTTAATTCTACCACACCTGTTAATGTTTCTTTCATGCTTTTGTAATAAAGCCATTGGAACGGGTTTCAAATGAACGTTCCTAATATGTAACTACGTGAATACCATATAATTGTATAACTACCTGAACACCATGTAATTATACAACTACCTGAACAACATGTAACTATATAACTACCTGAATGTCATGTTATTGTATAATACCCAAATTGATGGTATTGCATAACTACCTGAATGTCATGTTATTATATAACTACTTGAATGTCATGTTATTATATAACTACCTGAATGTCATGTTATTATATAACTACCTGAATGTCATGTTATTATATAACTACCTGAATGTCATGTTATTATATAACTACCTGAATGTCATGTTATTATATAACTACTTGAATGTCATGTTATTATATAACTGCCTGAATGTCATGTTATTATATAACTACTTGAATGTCATGTTATTATATAACTACCTGAATGTCATGTTATTATATAACTGCCTGAATGTCATGTTATTATATAACTACTTGAATGTCATGTTATTATATAATTACCTGAATATCATGTTATTATATAACTACCTGAATGTCATGTTATTATATAACTACTTGAATGTCATGTTATTATATAACTACCTGAATGTCATGTTATTATATAACTACTTGAATGTCATGTTATTATATAACTACCTGAATATCATGTTATTATATAACTACCTGAATGTCATGTTATTATATAACTGCCTGAATATCATGTTATTATATAACTACCTGAATATCATGTTATTATATAACTACCTGAATGTTATGTTATTATATAACTACCTGAATGTCATGTTATTATATAACTACTTGAATGTCATGTTATTATATAACTACCTGAATGTCATGTTATTATATAACTACCTGAATGTCATGTTATTATATAACTACCTGAATGTCATGTTATTACATAACTACCTGAATGTCATGTTATTATATAACTACCTGAATGTCATGTTATTATATAACTACCTGAATGTCATGTTATTATTAGGAAATATGTACAGAAGGGGAGCACGCAGATGGCGCAAGCTGTATAGAATAAACGGCCACTTGTATCAAGCCAAGCGGTTTTCAAGGGTTAGTGGCTTTTCTTTGACAACCTGAAATTACAAACACACTCCTCTATATGTTGACTCATCGTACAGTTTAGTGCATTTTGTATCTGGCATTATTTATGTCTTTTTGTAGCATTGCTATGTTTATGAGAGGAGCAGTTGGCCGAGTGGCTAAGAACACTGGTTTCTTCTTCGGGAGACCCAGGTTCGAATCCTCGGTAAGACGTGGATGTTTTTCCGTCGGGGGCAAAAAGAAAATCCTAACCTGCACTGTTTGCGGCGTCTGCACTAACCAGGCGGCTTTAATTTCTGTCTCTCCCCCCCCCCCCCTCCCTACACTGCCAGGTACTATAGGCAGTAAATGACAGTTCGACAGCTATTTTTAATTTAGTTAACCATTAAATGACTCATATCCATTGTGTCACTTGTAGATCAACAGACACTGAACATTAGTATGTCCCAGTAACAGACATGACTGAATATTTGGACAGTAGCCACAGATGAGGGTTATGATTACAGTTGTGCACTAAGAGACACAACTTAGGAATAATGTGTGCATAAAGTGTAAGGTTAATGTACATTTAGTCATCGTCATCTTCCACTTTTGTGGTCAAGCTTCATGGGGAGGAATAGACATTCTACTGCCCAGTTGGTATGCTGGATAATGTAATTGCTTGTAATTGTACTACGTCTGTGATGTCGTCAATCCATTTTCTTCTCCAGCACCCTCTTGCTCTTGTATTATCAGATCTTCTTTGGTGTAGCGCTAGTGTTGGTGACTGATAGTGTTGCATTTTAACCAGATGACCAAAGCATTTGATTTTCTGCCTTTCAATGTATGTGGCACAAGTTGTTCATCCCACTGTTAGTCTGATAGCATCATTCCTTACAGTATCTAATGGTTAAGTTGGCAGCTTTTCTGACATCTCATTTCACAGGTGTTGATTGTTTTTTTTTAAGTTGCATATCCTTTACAGGATGTTTGCAATCAACACCAGTATTTTACTGCCATTGTTGTCTTGTCAATTTTACGTTCAGTAGTTTGCCATTGCTTTCTGAACGACCAGCTCCCATACCAACATGTTAAAACCAGTGAGACACCGTCTGCTGCTAAATCAATCACCACTGTGTTTCGAACGCGGGTAAGCAGCATTACAACTAAAGTCCGCAATGCCAATGCCACAGCATATGTGTGATTTGGGTAATGCCAAGTTTGACATTGTGACTTACTGGTCTAGCACATTAGTGAACCTACTTTACATTTTCTACATTTCATTCTTCACTGATTGTAAACACGGCTAGAGGTAGGTGTTTTTGATAGTTTCAAACTTTTAAACATTAAGAAAACTGTAGTCCAGCAGTATGTAATTCAAATCTCTGCGCCATGACTAAACGGAGACATACATTTTTGTAAGGATAATCTAGCAAGTGAAACAAATTATAAAAGCGAAATGGAAATTCTCAAATTACCAGTTTGGTCTCTAGTTAAACAATTTCTGCATTGAAAATAATGGATTAATATCTGAATTCCTGCTCACTGAATTTACTGAAAACCCATATTTATGGTACATCATCACTTTCCGGATGGTGCTAGGAAAATCAGACACATTGTTGTCCTGGCATTACATCATTTGACCCAATTAGGACAGTTAACAGTATACTATGCAATCTTTACTGGATAATTTTATAATGAAATACAAATATGTGGGTTAAAATTGATTAAATTGCATTTGATCTAAACAGTCTTGGCAGACACTGGAAATCTTCAATATTGGAACTAAAATTCTAAATTTCAGCATAAACAGTATTGGGTTATTTCCTGTAAAAAAAAAAATTGCCAACATGTAGCAAATATGCTCATAACATTCATGGTTGCTGGTGTCATTATTCACCAACAGTTAGCACTGCTCAAACAATCTGGGTATATAAATATTGAGCACAACCCACTACTGGCAATGCTGATCATATTCTGGTATGAACCTAAGGCCTATTCCCGTCAATATGGAGGCACTATACTCGAGTTTCGCTCTGGCCCGAGCTCGTCAGTAGTGCATATCCCCAACCGGATCCGGAAACAAGCCCCGGATCACTGGCATGTGAAGCGGGTGTGTAACCAAGCGGCACACGCTGGACACAACCAAATTATCATAACAGAATATTACAACGTCACCCATCGTAGGCTATGCTCAAGATTGCCCAATCGCCGTGACTGACATCCGTCAATCGATGTGGACCCGAACGATCAGGACTTCTCACTGGCAAGGAACACCAGGCCTCCTAAAATCCAGTGAGCAATAATAAAATTGATTATTTGGTTGTTTTGGGATTTTTTTTACACACCCGCTTCACATGCCAGTGATCCGGGGCTTGTTTCCAGATCCGGTTGGGGATATGCACTACTGACGAGCTCGGGCGAGAGCGAAACTCGAGTATAGTGCTTCCATATTGACGGGGATAGGCCTTAGGTTCATATCAGAATATGATCAGCATTGCCAGTAGTGGGTTGTGCTCAATATTTAAATTTCAAATCCCGAAACAACCAAATAATCAATTTGATTATTGCTCACTGGATTTTAGGAGGCCTGGTGTTCCTTGCCAGTGAGAAGTCCTGATCGTTCGGGTCCACATCGATTGACGGACGTCAGTCGTGGCGATTGGGCAATCTTGAGCATAGCCTACGATGGGTGACGTTGTAATATTCTGTTATGATAATTTGGCTGTGTCCAGCGTGTGCCGCGTGGTTACACACCCGCTTCACACGCCAGTGATCCGGGGCTTGTTTCCGGATCCGGTCGGGGATATGCACTACTGACGAGCTCGGGCGAGAGCGAAACTCGAGTATAGTGCTTCCATATTGACGGGGATAGGCCTTAGGTTCATACCAGAATACGATCAGCGTTGCCAGTAGTGGGTTGTGCTCAATATTTAAATTTCAAATCCCGAAACAACCAAATAATCAATTTTATTATTGCTCACTTTATTTTAGGAGGCCTGGTGTTCCTTGCCAGTGAGAAGTCCTGATCGTTCGGGTCCACATCGATTGACGGACGTCAGTCGTGGCGATTGGGCAATCTTGAGCATAGCCTACGATGGGTGACGTTGTAATATTCTGTTATGATAATTTGGCCGTGTCCAGCGTGTGCCGCTTGGTTACACACCCGCTTCACACGCCAGCGATCCGGGGCTTGTTTCCGGATCTGGTCGGGGATATGCACTACTGACGAGCTCGGGCGAGAGCAAAACTCGAGTATAGTGCTTCCATATTGACGGGGATAGGCCTTAGGTTCATACCAGAATACGATCAGCGTTGCCAGTAGTGGGTTGTGCTCAATATTTAAATTTCAAATCCCGAAATAACCGAATAATCAATCTGGGTATATGTTAGTGTCACAACAAAGAATAACCCACTTACTGGTGATTTCTTGACTGGCAATGATCAACAATCTACAATACAAAGTGCACATTGTTGATCTTTCCTGTAAAGAAATTGCCAATATGTAGGTTAATCTTTGCTATCATTTTAATTCTCTCCATTTATATGTTTGACATAATGCACTCAGTCTTAGCTATTGTCACTTTAGTGAAACAGGGTCCATTTACTGAGAATTGTGCAATATTTTTTCATCGCTCTGGCTTATTTTTCACTTCAGCATTTTTATCATGTGACATGTTTTCACTATTTATTTTATAGAAAGCTGTGTGTGCATTATGCCAGGACAGAATCTGGGGCCTGGGTCGACAGGGTTACAAGTGTATTACCTGCAGGGTCACAGTTCATAAACGCTGCCACAAACTGTACAAGAGACAATGTGGAGCACCAGAGGTATGAAACAGTGCTCTATGATTATGCTTGTTGTTTGTCCATCAAGAATGATGATGACCATTCATTTCATCCAGTGGGGTTGAAAGTATGGAGCCATGAGTTCTAAGATGGCTGATAAGGCCTATTTTGGCTCAAAATGTTCTTTGACAATGTGGGCAAAGAATGCTAATAAATTATTATGCACACTGTTATTAACTGATCAATGCGGTATCTATTTGGTGGAGAGCCTGTCTGTTCATCCCATAGTTGTTTGTCAGTGGCATCTCGCAGTCTCTCTATAGTGATCCTACTTAATATTTCCCAGGAACTTCCTCTGTAGTTTTCACATTCCTGTTGGTCCCCTTTCTTTGGCAGTTTCAACAGATATCCTTCTTTCCAGTCTCTGGTATTTCTTCAGTTTTCCAGAGTCTGTTAAATAATCTGTGTGGTAATTCAGTTGAGGTGTTTATGTTAGTTTTAACAGCATCTACTGTGATGTCATATGGGCCAGCAGTTTTTCCCTCCTTCAGGAATTTGGTAGCTTTACTAATCTTTTCTTTAGATGGCTTCTTGCAGTTGATATATAGCTCCACTACTGCAGGCTGAATATCTGGAGGGTCGTTTGGGACTGGTCTATTCAGGAGTTCCTCAAAATATTCAGCCAATCTGATTAGTTGATCTTTAATGTAAGTGAGAACTTTCCCATTTCTATATTTTGATCCGTCCATTTGGTCAGTTATATTTTCCTGCTGTCTACCTTGTATTACTGTCAAGGTTACTGAGGTTTCCTTATGATTCTGTTTCTTCTGCCTCTCTTGCTAGGTCTATATATTGTCTTTCTTTTTTATCTGCCTGTATCTGCTTCTTAACTTCTTCATTAACTTCTGCATATTGTACCTGGGTTCTCACTTTCATAGCTGTGGTTTTGCTATTGTTTAAATCTGCTTTCTGGCTTCTCCTTTCTTCTGTCTTTTTATGGGTTTCCAGTGTCTTCCATGCCCTATGGCTTCTTTCTGTCTTGCCAAGTACTTCTAAACCTGATTGGCCCCCCAATGTTGTTATATGACAGTGTGGAGCATGTACACATAAAGGACCCTAAAGATATACGGCATTGTGAGTTACTAGAGGTTGTGACCATGTCATTTACTACTGGTAAGTGTCGTGGTGGAATATTAAAGCTTTGAGCACTAGAAATATTTGATAGTGTGGTATATTAGAGATATTTGACAGCTCAGAATACTGGAGGCGTGTGATAGTGGGTATATTAGAGATATTTGATAGCTCAGAATACTGGAGGCGTGTGATAGTGTGGTATATTAGAGATATTTGACAGCTCAGAATGCTGGAGGAATGTAATAGTGTGGTATATTAGAGATATTTGATAGCTCAGAATACTGGAGGCGTGTGATAGTGGGTATATTAGAGATATTTGATAGCTCAGAATACTGGAGGCGTGTGATAGTGTGGTATATTAGAGATATTTGATAGCTCAGAATACTGGAGGCGTGTGATAGTGGGTATATTAGAGATATTTGATAGCTCAGAATACTGGAGGCGTGTGATAGTGTGGTATATTAGAGATATTTGATAGCTCAGAATGCTGGAGGAATGTAATAGTGTGGTATATTAGAGATATTTGATAGCTCAGAATACTGGAGGCGTGTGATAGTGGGTATATTAGAGATATTTGATAGCTCAGAATACTGGAGGCGTGTGATAGTGTGGTATATTAGAGATATTTGACAGCTCAGAATACTGGAGGCGTGTGATAGTGGGTATATTAGAGATATTTGATAGCTCAGAATACTGGAGGCGTGTGATAGTGTGGTATATTAGAGATATTTGATAGCTCAGAATACTGGAGGCGTGTGATAGTGTGGTATATTAGAGATATTTGATAGCTCAGAATACTGGAGGCGTGTGATAGTGGGTATATTAGAGATATTTGATAGCTCAGAATACTGGAGGCGTGTGATAGTGGGTATATTAGAGATATTTGATAGCTCAGAATACTGGAGGCATGTGGTATTGATGTCAGTAAAGGTGAATGATGGTATGGAAAACTAGAGAGCATATAACAGGTGGGAGTAGTAGGGGCATATGTTAGTGTGAAATAATAAAGGTATATATTACTACATGACAGAGATTAAGAGCAGAATAGGTCAAGCAAATGCTGCATTTCAGAAAATGAAAAATATCTCATGCAAGAAGTCACTGTCATTGAAAGAAAGAGAGTGGTGAAATGTTATATGGAACTTGTTTTGCTGTACGGCAGTTAATCATGGAATAGGAATGAACAAATTAGGAAAAGCTTGGCATTGGAAAGCATCATGATGACAGGAATGATCAGTGATAGAGCAGGCAGAGGCAGACCAAGAGAAAGGATACAGGATGGAGTGACAGTGGCTTGGAGGAATATCATCATCAGAGTTGATTTAGAACACCAAGGATCGCGATCTGTGGAGAGACATAACACCTGTGCCAGCTGGCATATTGAATTGAGGAGTTATATGATATGTAGCAACATGGAATACCAGAGGTAAGTGACGGTTTGAAGTGTTAGCTTATTGTGATATGTGCCTACAATCCAAGGAGCTGTAGTATAGAGCTAGAGAATCAGACAAACAGATTCTCTCAATGCCGTAGGCAGCTATACATTTGGCTTAAGGTAACAACTGACAGCTACACCCACCCTCCTTGTGTTGACAACTTGTGTGGGCCAGTCACTATCATCCATGTGAGGATAGATAATGTACAGCTCATCTGTGCTATGTTTAATGGCCACATGTGACAACCTCGCATTGATTTTCTAGGCAATCTTTCATGCAGCAATATGCCATTGCTTTCTGAATGAGAAAACATTGTATAATTCCAACTACCTGTTGTGTGGGTTTAACCCACTACCCCACTGTCAGCACACAGGAATTTCAAGAACCCCTGGGCCACACTGAGCTCTTCATGTGACACACTCAGTGTACACTTTTAAATAGAAGGCACATGATGCACATATTCCTCTTCTGTTTCTGCCAGGATATAGCAGAGTTACAACCCTTGTCACTGAATAATGATGTTGTGTCTGCAGAGAAATCAAAGTCTCCCAACGGACATTCAAAAGGTACATAAATCCATTATGTTCTGTGTATACATGTGGTTTTGTGTATAAAGTAGCAGTGCCTGCTCACATGTCATGAAGGCATCTTGAATAAGGTAGTAGGTCCTCAATTGCCGTAACCAACTGGAACAAGTGGTAAAATAGTCAGTACTATTCCATCAGCCAAAAAGAAATGCCTAACACCCATTGAATGAGGCAGGATTAACCCAGAGCCCTACTGACAAAATGAGTAATCAACGGCTCTTGGTGATCATTGAAAATGGGAAAACCCAGGGAATGGCATTTATGAGTCTCAGGGTTGTGAACAGCTCCAGGAACATGAAACATTGAACAACCTTGAAGTTTGTGCTCCAAGCCCAGCAAACTCAAGGACAGCTGCAAATGGAATTGTTCACGGTGGAGGTTTTGGTTACTGTGGATATTTTCAGATGTCATAAACCACACAGATGTCATAAACCATACATCACCATCATCATCATCAAGTGCCCTGCCAGCTGGCATAGGCGTTCATGACTCTCCACAGATCTCGGTCTTTGGTGTTCTGGATCAACTCTGCTGATGATATTCCTCCATGCCACTGTCTTAATCCATCCAGCATAATTTCTCTTGGTCAGCCTCTGCCTCTCTTCCCCTCGATCTTTCTAGTTGTCACAATGTTTTCCAATGTCTCTCTTCTCATCACATGACCAAAGAAAACTGTTTTGTCTCTTTCTTATTGTTGTATATAGTGTTCTAGTTTTATTCGCCTCTTTCAGGCAATCGTTGTTAGTTACTCTGGCAGTCCAAGGAATTCAAAATATTCGTCTCAAAAACCACATCTCTGTTGCTTCTAAGTTCTTCCTAATTTGTTCATTTACATTCCAAGCTTCACTGCCATACAGCAAAACTGGTTCTATATAGCATTTCAGCACTCTCTTTGTTACGTTCATTGATACTAACTTATTGTAGAAAATACTGTTCATTTTCTAAACCATACAGATGTCATTAACCATACAGATGTGGCAAGGTGGGGGTGGAATCCCCATGCCTTGCCAATATAGGATTTATGAAATGTTTCTTATTTCTGTTCCCATGGTATAATTCTACTGCCCACTTGGTTTCCTGGACATTTTAGTATACACTAAGATAACTATCTATCACAGATAAGAAAACTAATAAGTCACTGTAAAATAAGTCACTGTAAAATAAGACCCAGAAAGAATTTATTTGAGACCCTGACTCTGGAGAGAGAAACAACTTCAAAGAAAATGAGAGATGACCACAGAAAAGTGTTGATGGTGGGTTAGGCCGGTTGGCTCTCTGATCTTTAGGATGTGTTGAGATGTTTGAGGACAAGTCCATGCCAGTTTATATGTTGGTGGGTATGGAATTAGTATCACCTAGCGGTTATAGCTGTCATCCCTCAAGGCCCCAGTCTGGAGTACTGGTGACTACTGTTTCTTTTCAGGTTGGGTTTGGAAGTCCCAGTTGTGGTGGCTTCTCTTCCTTCATAGACCTCTCCTCTGTGTAAGTACTGAATCATGGGTCAGCTCAAATTTCTGGTTGACCTTGGAATTGACCTGGTTCATCTTGTTATGCAGAAAAAGGGGGATCCTGGAACACAAAAACAACACAGGTGTACATATCCACACAACCCATTCCTACTTTATGCTACCTGACCTGGTCTCTCTCCATCTCTTATACTTCTTCAGCTCTGTATGAGCAGATCAATAATTTTTATCTGTCCAGCCAGACATCCTCACCCTTAGACTGGACAGAAGTGGTTGAATATTTTCATTACCTTTACTCCCAATCCTCCTGGGATTTAATCTGTCTAATAGAGTGAAGAAAATGTGACCTGGACAGAAGGCCAAGCCCAATGTCCTCCTGTAGAATTCTTAGGTTCACGAGACATGTTTCAGACATCCTTGAAAATTCAGTATTTTCACTGTTACCAAAGTGAGTGAAGGACAACAAAAGAAGGCATAAGTGTGTGTGTGGGGGGGGGGGGGGGTTATTTGTGGTTTGGATATTTAGAAATCTCATGTCTGGAGTTTATGACAATCCCGACATTCTTATCCCTCCACAGTAATGAGTGAATAAATGTTTTGGTAGATCTCAACTGTTATGATTCCCAGAATTTCAGAAGAAAGGGATTTATAGTAAGTGTGTGGATGGTATCCCACTACATTAAGACATCCATAGTTAAGTAACCAGGAGGTATCAGAGTGGTTACTTTCCAGAGTACTTTCTCCGACCTGTAACAACTAATTTATTGTAACCGAGAAGGTCTTGGCCACGTCACATCACCTGATGTTGATATTTGAACATTGACTTCTAACTAACTCATGATGGTAGTAAAGTTAAAGCTTGGCATTGGATGAATATGGTAGTAGAAGGTATAATCAAGTACATGTTTCCTTGCAGTCCTATAATTCCAATAACTTTGGGAAACTGACTCTGTCCTAAACCGTAAGGCCTTTCACAGTGATATTTTTAGTGCTGGTGTCTAACTTGTACAGCGGAGGCTGGGTCATGTTGACCACCCCAATGGACTGTGTTCTTAATTGGGTCGAGGTCAAGAAACAGGCTATGTTAGTGATAAAAATAATTTGCATGAATGATCTATATGACACAATTGGGAAAGTGCGTCTTACCATTAATTAAGAAATTGGCATGCCAAATGGACTGTGCAATAGATCAATTCTCTGCCTTTCAGAGATGAAGCATAGAATACTACTCAGTCCGAATGCCATGTGTCCGTAGTTAGAGCTTGTGGCGTGAATGGCAGTGCTAGAGATGCCCGGATGTGTTTAGGTCTTTTTAAAAAACACAATCCAATGAACTCTCGGGACAATCCTGATTTGCAAAATGCATGGATGTAATTATAGAGTGATGCATTCCCAGATTCACAGGAACCTGTGAGTGTGATTCAGAGAACCTGTGACTCTCAAGGAAAAGGAATGTTCATTTTAAAGTTAGTTTAAAGAATATACCACCCCCCCCCCCCCACACACACACACACACACACACACTCAGAGAGAGTGAGTGAGAGAAAAAAAAATAGATTCTACTTACAGACTATCGTTTCAATATTTATTTCTTTAAAACACATCATAATTCAGGAATTCTAATGTACAATGATGTACACTCCTTACAGATGGTAAAGCTCCGGTGAACAATCCTGTAGAATATGGCAGTGAGGTAAGTTTGCTTGGCTATGAGATTGTCTTTTGCCTCTTGCTACACACAACTAATCAAATGCTTATGTCTTTACTTAACTGATTTAGTGTCAAACAAACAAGTAGGTTTGGACCAAACATGGTGCACAATCAAATGAATTGAGCATTAAAATTGCTGAAGATACCACAAAACAAATAACATGATGACCCTCATACAGTGACATATCACCCTTCTGTGCACATGGAAGGTCACATTTGGCGATGTGTTATCCTTCTGTGCTGAATCAGTTAACGGGCGCTTTGACCCTGTAGCTAACCAGATGTCTTGAACCTGTAGTTAACCAGAAGTCTTGAACCTATAGTTAACCAGAGGTCTTCCCTCTCCCCAGCCCACAGAAAGCCCCTGGTATTCATGTTACAAGATTAGATCAGCTCTCAGCTGTACATGATAAATCGAGCAAGCCCATGAATATGCCAGAAAGTCACATTTGGGTGATGCCATGGAGCCCATATTTGTGGTGACCAAACAGTACACGTTTTCTCTTCTTCTTCTTCCTCTTCTTTAGTCCTTAGTTAATTGGAGTTTGTCACGTGTAGTTATGCACGTCAAAGATCAGTGTGTCAGTTTTTGGGATATGCTTTTATGTAAGGTTTACTTCCTCTAGACAGATTCCGTCCAAGATAACAGGGTCTTGTTTACCTGTGAGTAGGTTTCCTTTCTTAACACTGCTGCCAGGGCAGTGACCTTACAGCCTACTGTCTGCTATTTCCGCCTGCCATGGGATATTTAGCATAGGCAGCTTGCACTTGAGACCTCCTGTGTTTTGCCCTTAAATGAAAAGACTAGGCATCTGATGTCACTACCCAGGAGATCAAAGCGATGTGTGAACTCATTAGATACCAGAGGTGTCCTGTTATTTGGTCGTAGTCTAGTTCTGCAGCACACCTGGGTATGGTCCGCATCACAGTCAGTACCGTGTGAATAACATAAGCCTGTGGGATTCTCATCTGGCAACAACCAGGTTAAGCTGATGCCAATGTTTGGAGTGGATTCCTTCATGACACTTTATACTCCACTTCCAACTAGTTTAACCATTTTTGCTCTGCAGTTTCTGATGGCAAAGCTCACTCTCTGTGTGGAGGTTAAACTGTGGAGTTGGTTAAACAAACCATTATAGGCAAAGAAGCTTCTTGTTATTGTCATTAAACTGTTCAACTTCAAAAAGTACTAGACATGTTTGCCAGGTGTTAGATCATCCCTCACTCGGGCGTGGAAATCTCTGAGTAGAACACGCTGATCATTGCCAGGTGTTAGATCTTTTCTCACTCAGGCGTGGAAGTCTCCAAGTAGAACAAGCTGAACATTGCTAGATGTGCTCATGCTGGTAGCTATCAGAACCTCATAGAAATCCTCCGTGGCGTCAAGTGTGGAGGGCAGTGTGGGTTTGTAGAATGCACTGAGGAGGGTTATGGGACCAGCAGCAGTAGTTAGCCAACTAGTTTAACCAGTTGAAATGCACACTGACCCACTTCTACGTAGTTCAACCACTTTTGATATGCAGATTATAACGACAAAGTCTACGGTGTTGTCTGCTATCATTTGGTGCTTTTCTTTGCCAGTAGCTTGTGTAATCGTCATTCTTCATGTAACAAAACGATCTTATTTCTGTTAGTATTATAGAAGTGAAATATAAAACTGTTGATAGGCAGATGAAAAAAGAACTAATAAGAATTGAGACAAACTCATCTTCAAGCACAGCATCATATCTTGAAGTGTATATGTTCAGAAGGAAGGAAGAAACCAGGATGGAAAAATGGGAGTTATAGGCATTGTTTGTTGTCAGACTGATGTCACTGAGAGCTGAGTTCAGAGGTTACCTAGTAAACAGGTGCAATGGAATTTCCAGTACAGAAGTCTTTAAAACTCTTATAAGTCTTTCTTACATATGCATTTAAGAACTGGGGACATCCTTATGAATTAAATTTTGTTCAACAAAGAAAGGAAAATAGTTAGTTAAATAGTTAATCTTTCCTCTTGAGCCCAAGGCGACGCATAGAGCAGAAGTTATGGCTCTCCATGCCGGCAGTTCGCTGCCACCTGTTGTTGATCTTGAATGTTTGTTTGGCCGTTGAATGAGCCTTCTCTGATGATGGTTCTACGCAGGGTCTCTCTTGGTCTTCCCCGTTTTCTTTTCCCTACTGGTGTCCTTATGAAGGCTTGGTAGGGGAGTCTTGTCTTGTCCATTCTGAGTACATGGCCGATGTAGTTCCAACGGTGTTTTCTTATAAAATTGGATACAGTATCTCGATTAGTCTCTTGTCTTATTTGAGTATTGGTTCTAAAATCTGTCCAGTGGAGGTTTAGAATTCTTCTAAGACATTTGTTCTCAAAATTTTCAAATTTTTTATCTAAAGCTACCGTTGATTTCCAACTTTCACATCCATATGTTAGCACTGGAATCACTCAAGACGGAAGACACAAAGAAAAATAGGAGGAAAGAAAATAATCAGAAAACAGATGCGCAAATGAGGCAGCTAAGCTTCCCAGCTTTGTGATATTACGGTCGCAAGGATGACACAAAAGAAGGCATTTGGGAAGCTGCTTAAGTCGAGTGACAATCTCGAAGGAGGCTGTCATTAAGGTGGACATTCTATGTATTATTTGCATCCAATTATGATGACCAAAGATGATTTTGGTTATTCTTTCAGAGGCATGCCTTACGTTTTGAACAGATTTGAGTTCTATTTGTTAGTTTGGATTGGTGCCGAGTTTTCTTAACTCTTAATACACTGTAATATTGTATATTTGTAAATAACGTGCTATTAAGTGATTTAGTTCATTGTCAACCATATTTTTTGAGGTTGTTCTTTTTAGTTATTTGTGTGACAGCTAGTAATATATACACACACAATTAAACAAGCTGGTATCACAGTGGATCACCAGCCACATCTTAATATCTTTCCCAGCGAGTGAAATGTTTTAGCATCTAGTCTCATCCTTGTCATCGACTGTTCTCTGATTTATCAGCTCTTATATTTACACCCTGGACATTTTGTTTGTTATTTTGTTCGCTCATTTTGAAGTGTAGTCCATACACATGCTACTATTTCTAGTACACTGGACAGTCCAAGATCCTTTGATGGATTTTGATCTCTCCTGATCCATTATAAGTGCTCCCCGTCACTGTTTTTTCTCTCCACCAGAATGAATTATATTATGTTCCTCAGATGTTATTATGCCCATTCCTTTTCATTTGGACTCATATATATCTAAAATGTTAATATTCATTCTTCCTTATTTTTTGCTTGGTATTATCCAACTACAGAATGGTATAGAAAACCTAATAGCCTCAACCCAATTGAATAGTGAAAATCACAACATATATCTTAACATAGCAAAAATAAAGACAATGCATACAGATAAAACTACTGTAGAGAAAGAAATGTATGTTAATGAGGGAAAATTGGAGGTGGTGGACAATTTTGACTATCTTGGGTCATTGATTACCAACAACGGTGACACAATGAAAGAAATTAAACGACGACTATCAATTGCTCTTCAAAGACTAAAACAACTGAATAAATTATGGAGTGAGACAGATAGAACTAGAAAAATTAGATTTTTAAGAGCATGCATCTTTCCCATTGCAACATACGCCTGTGAGATCTGGACACTTACTAAACAAGCTGAACAGCGCATAAATGCCTTTGAATATAAATGTTCTAGACGAGTTCTGAGAATATCTTGGGTAAAGAAAAGAACAAATGCATCCATACTTCAAGGGCTGAATATTGAAGAAGGCTGGCTATTAAAGACGATAAAACAAAGAAAATCGAAATATTTTGGTCACTTGAAATGTCACAAAAGTTTGGAGAGAACAATAATGGAGGGGTATATGCCTGGAAAGAGAGGAAGAGGAAGGCCAAAGAGAAGATGGGTGCGGGATGTGGCGGATGATCTCCAGATGAGTGCATCGGATGCGGGACATCTTGCTTATGATCAAGAGGTTTTCCGGAAGGTTGTTATGGTAGCGAGATTCTGCAAAGGACATGCTAATGAATGAATTATCCAACTTGCCATCCCGACTCATAGTTCTAACGTTCCGCGTTCCCACTACACTCAGTTGATTGCTGATGGTCTGGAGTCGCCTGGTGAGGCTGCTCCTATGGTGCACCCATTTACGCCATTGCTCTGACTCTCTATGAATTCATGAAACATTATTGTCTTGGCAATAAGGAAGGTAGTTTGCCATTGCTTTCCTTCTCAGCTGTGATCTTACTGATCGATAGCCATTGTCTCCAAAAAGAGATCCTCTACTTATCATCGCAAAATTAAAGACCATAACCTACAACTATCTGTCGGCTGCTCCTCAACTTCATCCACCACCTGCACCCATGGCTTCATGTGACCCTGGAAGGGGGGAGGGGGCTAAATAGGTACTCCCTCTTGCCTAATAGTGTCCCATAGGTTAGCCGAGGGAAGGAGGCACCTTACTTCTCCTTTGATAGGGGATATCCCTATCCTGCCACCCCTTCATAGTGTGTGTTGTATTTTTGGTTTTGCCTAGTGCCATAATTTAATACAATATGGGTTCTATGCTGGGTCTGTGGAAGGGGTTGAGGATGCAGTTCATAATCCCGCATATTGTGTTGGAAACACAGTTGCGGGCAATTTGGCAGCAAGTCGCCTTGAGTTGGTTTTTATAAAATGGTATGAGTGCCAATTGTTCAGAATCAATGGCAAATTACTGAACGTAATTTTGCTCAGGAATCACAGACAGCCAAAAAATGCTGGTGTTGACTGCGACATCCTGTAAAGGATATACAACTAACTTTTTTTAATGGGTTCTATAAAGTACTTTCAAACTATTTCTCACTGCAATTGACAGTGTCTTACAGGTGAGTAGTTTACCAGGAATGTTCTATAGAATTATATGATTGATGTTCATTTGTTCCACTGTGTCAGTTGTTTAATATGATATATTTCATGTCGCTCTGGTTGTGCTGGACAGGTGGCCAAAGTTGAAGTAAGTCATTTTGTTTTATTAGTCAGTGTTTCTTATTGTGGCTTGTTGACATCTGAGTTCACATCCATAGTCATCATCTCATCATCATTGTGCATTGTACACCCATACATCATAGTGCACCCATACATAGTACACCCATACATTATACACCCATACGTAGTACACCCATACATTATACACCCATACGTAGTACACCCATACATAGTAAATCCATACATCATAGTGCACCCATACATAGTACACCCATACATAGCAAACCCATACGTAGTACACCCATACGTAGTACACCCATATGTAGTACACCCATACATAGTTCACCCCTACATAATACACCTGTAAATAATGCACCCATATGTAGTACACTCCTACAGAGTACACCCATACATAATACAACCATCCATAGTACACACATCATAGTTGATAGTCATGGGCATTTTTCAGACGCCATAAGACCAGTTTTGTGGCTGCTCGGAAACTTGTTCTTGGGGAATTATTGTAGAGGTTTTCCTTTCACTTCCACATTTCAACAACATAAATGTTGAGCATTACTGCTATTTGCGACAAATACTTCTTTGACTGATAATGTTTTGTTGCTATTTCAAAGTGATTACCATTGGAATCCATTCTGAATATCAATCAGCCTTGTGCTGCTGCTAAAGATTTATTTCCTGGAGAATTGTGTACACATAGAATTGATAATTTTTATGTATGTATAAAATTGATCATCTTTATGTACACATAGAATGAATTATCTTTGTGTGTCAAACTGATCACATTTGTGTGTAGAATTGATAATTTTTGTGTATACATAGAGTTGATTATCTTTGTGTGTAGAATTGATCATCTCTGTGTACACATAGAATTGATTATCTTTGTGTGTAGAATTGATCATCTTTCTGCACACATAGAATTGATTATTATTGTTGTGTACACATAAAATTGATCATATGTTTGTTTGCATAGAATTGATTATCTTTGTATATGCATGGGATTGATCTTTGTCAGCAGTTGCTGATATATTGTATGTATGTGATTGATTGATTTGATTCAAGGAGAATACTCATTGCATTGTGAAATTATCCACGGGTGCTGTTATCTGCTTCAACGCAGTGCACATCTTTGAGAATCCCAGTAGTGCACACTTGTAAGAATCTCAGTAGTGCACATTTGTAAGGATCCCAGTAGTGCACATTTGTAAGGATCCCAGTAGTGCACATTTGTAAGGATCCCAGTAGTGCACATTTGTAAGGATCCCAGTAGTGCACATTTGTAAGGATCCCAGTAGTGCACATTTGTAAGGATCTCAGTAGTGCACATTTGTAAGGATCCCAGTAGTGCACATTTGTAAGGATCCCAGTAGTGCACATTTGTAAGGATCCCAGTAGTGCACATTTGTAAGGATCCCAGTAGTGCACATGCAGAAGGATCCCAGTAGTGCACATGCAGAAGGATCCTAGTAGTGAACATTTGTAAGGATCCTAGTAGTGAACATTTGTAATGCTGTGATCCAGCACAGCACACACAGACTGGCTGGGGTTAGACCAGGTTGGTTGTGGCATCTTCCACAGCACACACAGACTGGCTGTGGTTAGACCAGGTTGGTTGTGGTGTTCTCCACAGCACACACAGACTGGCTGGGGTTCAACCAGGTTGGTTGTGGTATCTTCCACAGCACACTCAGACTGACTATGGTTAGACCAGGTTGGTTGTGGTGTCTTCCACGTGCTTGAGGTGTTTCACTGTCAACAGATTCCAACCTGATGCCCACAGGCAGGGTAGAGAGGTCAATACAGCTTGGAATGAGGCTGCGGGAAAAGCCAAATTGAGAACCACTGATCTGTAACCTTCTACTTAACCACAAGTAGCACCTCATCAACATCAGCTTTATTATCAGTCACACTACTTGGTCACATTGTGCTCATTACTACGTTGTTATCTCCTTGCCATTAGCCACCATTGCTCGGGTTTGTTAACCCGGTCAACAAATGCCTGAAGATGTTGGATGGGTCGGCTGAAGGGTGCATATACCCCACCTCTGCTGTAAACAGGCACAATGCAATTATGTCCAAAAGAAACATTTTGGATGAACAAAGAAGAAGAATTACCTTTTGTCATCATCATGAGCTGTTTATGTTCTCCGACATGTCTGTGATGTTATCATTGACATCATCACTATCATTGATTGACATCATCACTATTGTTCATTGACACTTTGCCACCATCATCATTGTGTTGCTGTGTTCTAAATGCACATGCTAGTCTGGGACTTGTGTGATCTCTAGGCTTCAGATGTTGCAGACAGTGACAAGCTGACGCTGGACCACTTCCAGCTCTTGCGGGTGATTGGTCGAGGTAGTTACGCTAAAGTGCTGCAAGTGGAGCATAAGAAGACCAAGCGAATCTACGCCATGAAGGTTATCAAGAAGTCACTGGTCAATGATGATGAGGTATGTTCAACACATCCTGGTGGTACCTTACCTGCTTGTGTGTTAGTCAACAGATAATCTTCATTACACATCAAACTATTAGTTCTGGAATGCTCAGTATGATTTTTATAAGAATGTTATATCTTTTAACATGGGCAAAATAGTTCACTTGCCTCTTTTGTATTCTTTCATCAACTCTCGTTTCATTCCCAGTTTTTTCTAAATACAGAAGTTCTAGAAAAACTCTGAATGAAAAGAGAGTTCATGAAAGAAATAAAATAGAAGCAAGGAAATATTTTGGCCACATAACGCTCTTGTAAAAACCAGACTGGAGGGCAAAGTTGAGGGCAAGTGAGCAAGAGGTAGACAATGATATCTGTGGGAAGATAACATCAAGATATGGACGAACAGCAGTCTGACAGAATGTACAGTAAGGGTGAGAGATAGTGATGGAAATCCATTGCAGCCAACCTTCATTGTGGTGACGGCACCAGATTGATTAAGTGCTCAGATTGTGTCCTCACTATGTCCCTCAGCATAACAACTGATGATGATAGTTATGTGTCGGGTGAATATTCTTTTATGGCTTCTTGCAAGGTAGGTTACAGGTAGATAAACACAGTATCTGTAAATAGATAAAGTGTTATCAGTAAATACATAAGACGTATATCAGCAAATAGATAAGGCAGGTATAAGTAAACAATCATGGAGTTAACAAATATAATGTCTTTGTAAGAATAAAAGTGGAATAGAATCTTTTATTTGCAGTCTTGTATTCAGAAGAAACAACAACAACAAAAATAGTGAGAATGGAGAAAAGGGAATATAAAATGAAATCTGTGTACATAGCCTTTTAGAAAGTATATGAAAACTAGGATGTGAAAGAAGCAGAATTAGTTCTGGATAAATGTGTATACTACTGTTCCCATCCCCTTCTTTGTCACATTCACTGTTTCTGTGTTGTCATATGTGGCCCCTGCTTCTGCCTGTCATCTCTATATGGAGCATTGGCCCTCAACAGCTCAGGCCAAGCCCTTCGTGGACATGCTTCTGGTTGGGTGGAGTTTGCAGCTACAGTTGTCTACAGGATGAGTTAGCCAGTCTCATGCCAACCCTCCTTAGGTGCCTGTTATGACATGTGTGGTAGGTTGCAATAAACAGATGGTTGGTTGGAGGGCATCATAGCCAGATATTGTCCTTGTGTCCAGCTATCAGAGTCTGCTTCTGAAAGTAAAAACTGGCATGTTTAGGGTGGAGTAGCTTGCTTAGCTCAACAGGATGGAGATTGTGAGCATGCACATTTTCTGCTCAGGGCATGCTGGAGTGCAGGGCAATGAATAGGCTGATAGATTGGCTGATGCAGCTCATCTGGGTTAAGAGCTGCTGTATGATAAAGGTGATGTGCTGAAGGCTCTCTGGATGGAGAGCTTCTGTATGATAAAGATGATGTGCTGAAGGCTCTCTGGGTGGAGAGCTTCTGTATGATAAAGATGATGTGCTGATGGTTCTCTGGGTGGAGAGCTTCTGTATGATAAAGATGATGTGCTGATGGTTCTCTGGGTGGAGAGCTTCTGTATGATAAAGATGATGTGCTGAAGGCTCTCTGGGTGGAGAGCTTCTGTATGATAAAGATGATGTGCTGATGGTTCTCTGAGTAGAGAGCTACTGTATGATAAAGATGATTTGCTGATGGTTCTCTGAGTAGAGAGCTTCTGTATGATAAAGATGATGTGCTGAAGGCTCTCTGGGTGGAGAGCTTCTGTATGATAAAGATGATGTGCTGATGGTTCTCTGAGTAGAGAGCTACTGTATGATAAAGATGATTTGCTGATGGTTCTCTGAGTAGAGAGCTACTGTATGATAAAGATGATTTGCTGATGGTTCTCTGAGTAGAGAGCTACTGTATGATAAAGATGATTTGCTGATGGTTCTCTGAGTAGAGAGCTACTGTATGATAAAGATGATTTGCTGAAGGTTCTCTGAGTAGAGAGCTACTGCATGATAAAGATGATGTGCTGAAGGCCCTCTGGGTGAAGAGCTTCTGTATGATAAAGGTGATGTGGTAAAGGATCTCTGGGATCAGGTGAAGAGTGCAGCTAACTGACGGAGTATTTGGAAAGACTGGCTCAGAAGTTGAGTGAGTGCATATTGTCTGGACAATGCTCTGTGCATTGAGGAAAAGCCAGGCGGACATTTAATGGCATTGCTATTGCAATCATCAGCATGAAAACTCCTCACTGGCTATCATAAAATAGGGGCACAGAGCATGTGTTGGAATATCCTGAGTAAAGTGATGTTGATGCTTACATGAAGTATTTTGTGTTACTGCTCTTTGCTTCCCTTATGGGCTGCAGTAATACATGAGCGGTAAGTATACTAGAGCTTGGAATATTGCATCATTGCAGTTTACTTGAAAGTAATATATGTGAGTAATTACTTCATGCTACTCTGACTTATCTGTTCACCTCTATGTTGACAATGTCAATCTTACTTGCAGGACATAGACTGGGTCCAGACAGAGAAGCATGTGTTTGAAGCAGCCACCAATTATCCATTCCTTGTGGGCCTGCACTCTTGCTTCCAGACCGCCAGCAGGTGGGTGTCCTGGCCAGTGCCTGGTAGTTTTGACACATGTTTGAACTGCAGTAGTTGTTGTTGCAGGTTTAATTACAGTTCTGTTAGTGTAGATTGCAATTGCAACTGCTGAAAATCTTGTAATTGTAATGGTTGCTGTTTGACATTGTAGAAACAGTTGCAGTTATTGCATGTGAATTTGATGTTGTTGTGGTTGCAGTTGTAGTGTCACCTGCAAATGTTGCAGTTATAGTATCACTAGCAAAAGTTGTAGTTGTAATTTCAATAGCATTACTTATAGCCACAATCATAACATAATTGAGGGTTGCAATTTTCTGGTTTTATGTATATATATATATATATATATATATTGTAGGTGTACCTTTTTGTATTTGTGTTTCAGTTATTGACCATGAATGTTCAATTGTAGAAGCTATAGTTACTATTGGTTTGGTTGTGGTTATAGTCACATTTGTATAGACATAGTTGCAGTTATAGTCACATTTGTATAGACATAGTTGCAGTTATAGTCACAGTTGTGTAGACATAGTTGCAGTTATAGTCACAGTTGTGTAGACATAGTTGTGGTTATAGTCACAGTTGTGTAGACATGGTTGTGGTTATAGTCACAGTTGTGTAGACATAGTTGCAGTTATAGTCACAGTTGTGTAGACATGGTTGTGGTTATAGTCACAGTTGTGTAGACATGGTTGCAGTTATAGTCACAGTTGTGTAGACATGGTTGTGGTTATAGTCACAGTTGTGTAGACATAGTTGCAGTTATAGCCATAGTTGTGTAGACATAGTTGTGGTTATAGTCACAGTTGTGTAGACATGGTTGCAGTTATAGTCACAGTTGTGTAGACATGGTTGTGGTTATAGTCACAGTTGTGTAGACATAGTTGCAGTTATAGCCACAGTTGTGTAGACATAGTTGCAGTTATAGTCACAGTTATGTAGATATAGTTGCAGTTATAGTCACAGTTGCGTAGACATAGTTGCAGTTATAGTCACAGTTGTGTAGACATAGTTGCAGTTATAGTCACAGTTGTCCAATTCCAATTCTAATTGTCAAAACAAAAATTCCAAATTCGGCCTCGTTCAACCTGCGTCTTTCAGCTGTGGTTATTGTTGAGGTCTGTGGTTTTTGTGGGTTCATTCACCCTAATTCTTGTCTTGTGAGTCCTATCTCAGACTGGTTATGTTGGTTTGTGCCTGTGACGTCAGCAGAGGGACCGGTCGGGAGCTGTCCTGTGTGCATGTTTCCTCTTGTGGTTTTCTTTGTTGGTGCAGGCTACTGGCTTGACTGGTTGCAGTCCTTATGAGGACTTTTTATTTGGCATTTTTGCCTCCAGTTCTGTGTAATGCCTGTAGAAGCTTTTCGATGTTACTTACTTACTTGCGCTTTTTTTCACTTTCGCGTTCTTGCTGTCTTTCGATTGCTTCCTCTGTGGTCAGCCATGGGACGATCTCTCCATCATCTATATACTACTAGATGCTGGTATTATAGTCAGAGATTATCTCCGGGTATTCTATTGGTTTCCCCCTGAATTTCTTCACCTTTCCTTTTGCTTCCTGTCTCCTCATGTATTCCTCGTGCCTGAGTTCATCTTGCCTTGCCCGTTTCTTTTCTGCTTCTATGCACTCCTCCATTTCCTCCTGAGTAGGTTCCTTTGTAAACCACTGCACGGCGTCGAAAGGTTCCTCATGTTGTCTTTTTTCAGCTGTCTAGCGGGATGTTGGTTTCCCATTGGGTGTCTCGGGCGTCGTGGTTCGGCTGCTCGTTTTATCTTGAGGTTCTGGCTCGGTTTTTTGTTGGGTTTCTTGCGGCTTCACTGTGGTCTCTTGCATGGCTTCTATTGGTTTTTTTAAAAATTGATTTCATTTCAGATTTTAGACATTCTCTCTCCGCTTTTATGGTGCGTAGCATTTCTTCCTGCTTCAGCATGGTCATATGTTCCACTTCTTGCTTGATGTTTTGCTGAATCTCCTTTATTTCCGCCAGTAGTTTCTTGTTGTCGCTGGTCGGAGTCGGCGTTGGCAGAGCCTTGGCTTGATTCTTCAACTCGTCTATCTGTTTTTCAGCGTGTGATATACCTGTGGCTGTCTCGCACCTCCGCCTTGCTTCGTTGTATGGTGTCTTTTTGTTGATGGCCAACTTTAGCACGTCTCTGTGTTGTTGCAGGTACGGACAGGCCAGGTATCTTGCTCCATGCTTGCCCAGGCAGTTGGCGCCTTTCATTTGTTATTGGGTGCTCGGAAGTCCGTGTCCAGCTTGGCTAGCGGACACTCCTTGAAGGCGTGGTGGTCGGCACAGTAACGGCAGATTTCCGTCTTACTGCAACATGCTGTGCTGCTGTGGCCGGCCCTCTGACATCTGGAACATTGGATGATCCTTGGGATGAATCTCTCTGGCTGCTGCATTCTCTTGTTGATTGATATTGTGATCGGCATCTCGCTGCCCTCTGTCGTTACCACCGCCAAGGTTGTAGGAATCTTGGAGTAGGTGAGGAGCCGCTCCGCCTTCAAGAATCGGATGTGTTGGTTCTCTTCTCGAAGCTGCTTCATGATTTCTTCATCTGATAGCTCCACTTGGATATGCTTCACAACCCACTTGCTTGTCGGTGAGTCAGTGTTTCTGACTCTGGTGTCTTTCTCCTCTCTCTGCTTCTCCATAGGTTTGGCTCTTGTATGTGGTGGGCTGTCGATCTTCTCCCTCGTGGTAGCTTCAGTAGTCGCTGTAGTTTCAGGTTCTTTGTTACAACTCGCTGGCAGGCTCTCCATGTTCTTCTTCTTGTCAGCTCCCACGCTGCACATCTTGGCTACCGTGTCTTTCTTGTTGTTGGACTTGCAACGTGAAATTTCCCCCATGAATCAGGCTTCTTGACTGGTTAAGGCAACTTGTCTTATTAGCGCTCGCAGTGCAAATGGTCACAGTTGTATAGACATAGTTGCAGTTATAGTCACAGTTGTGTAGACATAGTTGCAGTTATAGTCACAGTTGTGTAGACATAGTTGCAGTTATAGCCTCCCTTGTGTAGACATAGTTGCAGTTATAGCCACAGTTGTGTAGACATAGTTACAGTTAAGTAGTTGCCGTTGAACTTCAGTATTTCAGATTGCAGTGGTACTTAATTTCAGTACAGAAGCAGTTGTAGTAGGATTCAGGTGTGGTTTCACTTACAGAAGTTGCAGTTGTAATTTCAGTTGCTATACTCTTAGAGCATCAATACCCCCACCAGGTTATGTTTATGTGATGCTGATTCAGTTATGAATTAGTTCACATCTGTTGGTCAGTGTTTGTTATCCCATCAAGCTATCAAATCTATGCAGTTAATGGCACAAATGATTGTCTGAGGTTTTCACCAGCATTCAACAGTTGTACTTCAAAACAACTCAACTATTAATTACTTGTGGCTCTGCAGATTATTCTTTGTCATTGAGTTTGTCAATGGGGGAGACTTGATGTTCCACATGCAGCGGCAGAGGAGGCTTCCAGAGGAACATGCTCGCTTCTATGCTGCGGAAATTTGTTTAGCATTGAATTTTCTGCACGTCAGAGGTACTTGTGTGCTTTCTTTTTTGTGTTGTGTGTGTTCTTTCTTGTGTTGTGTGTGTAATTCTGAGAGAAATTGCTAAAGTAGGTTAGAGGGCTAAGGAAATGATGTGAAAGAAAGTATACACGGGTGCAGTAAGATTAGTCTCTGAGTATAGGTAAGCAGCATGGTCAGCAGTCAGATCACACCTGTAGGTCTTCAACAGTGTACAGC
Source organism: Cepaea hortensis (assembly GCA_963921405.1). Taxonomy (NCBI): domain Eukaryota; kingdom Metazoa; phylum Mollusca; class Gastropoda; order Stylommatophora; family Helicidae; genus Cepaea; species Cepaea hortensis. The sequence goes on from OY992876.1 coordinate 253,371,921, forward strand.
TTCAGTCATTTTACTTGACTTCAGGTGCCTTGACGACCTCTCCAGTCATTTAAATGGAGAAAATCACACATATGAAACCTCTGTTATATCAGCGGGATACTAAAAGCAGTCAACGCTGTTGTGAAAGTGTTGCAAATGTGATTTGTAATCTCACATACCGCATTCAAAACACAGCTGCAGACCATTAGGAAGCGCTGATTTTCATACAATAATATGAGCATCGGTCGTTCAGAAAGTAATGGCAAACCACTGAATGTAAACTTGCCTAGTAAGTTACAAACAGCCAAAATATGCTGGGGTTGACTGTGACGTCCCGTAAAAGAACTAACTTAAGTAAAAGCTTGATCCAGGCAGATAACTGCAAGCACATGCCAGAACGTCCAGTGAAGTCAGGATTTGATGGTCATGGGATTGACATGTTGATGAGTGGTTGTCCCAGCATTGACAGTTTAACAGTGTACAATCATAGTTTAGTTGTCAACATGACTGAAAGGACAAGAGCACTCTAGTTCTTAAACTTCTGCTGCACTGATGGTGGTGTAGCAGGATCAATCCCTGCACCAGCCTGTTTGATTTCTCATTCACGAAGCAATGGTAAACTACTAACATAAATTTGCCAAGGAAATCTACCTGGGATTGGGGTTGATCACAACGTCCTGTAAAGTCACACAACATTTGTATCATCATAGTTTATGGGATTCACTGCACCTATCTCTACATTAACAGTTTAGAAATTAGCACATTTTTCTCTACTGAATTCTAAATTGACCAGGATACATTTCCCTCAACTTTAAGAATGGCTATTTCCAGACCCATTTATTACCTAGCCGAGGTGATGGAACTTGAGAGTGAGCAACGAATGTCGGCCCATGTTGTCTGCTCTCACTGTCTGTTCTCCCTACAGTTATAGCCCACATAAGTTTTATTACTGCAGACATTTCAACCACATTAAAGACTCCAGTAACAGTGAGAACAGGATAATATACTATAATGTATTGAATATACAAATTCAGTACTGTCTCGCACCCTCCACTTTCTCTGTCACCAGTTACTGCAATATATTTGGCATAGGATTGATATTTTTGGATTGATGATTTATGAATGTATTATCATATGATTTGTAGTTTAAGAATATATTTATCATTGAATTGAAATAATAGGATTGTCAATTTATCAATGTATTATCATAGGATTATAGATTAACAATATATTTATCATAGGATTGAGTCACAAGATTGATGATCTTAGGATTGACAGTGCTAGGATTGGCTATGTTAACATTGATGATTGATAAAGTTTGATTGTATTGACATCACCAGGCATAGTCTACAGAGATCTGAAGCTGGACAATGTGTTGCTCGACTCGGATGGACACATCAAGCTCACTGACTATGGCATGTGTAAAGTAAGTCCAGATTACATTGGCATGTGTAAAGTAAATTCAGATTACATTGGCATTGTAAAATAAGTCCTAATTACATTGGCATGTGTAAAGTGAGTCCAGATTATATTGGCATGTGTAAAGTGAGTCCAGATAATATTGGAATGTGTAAAGTGAGTCCAGATTACATTGGCATGTGTAAAGTAAGTCCAGATTACATTGCCATAAGTAAGTCCAGATTACATTGGCATGTGTAAAGTAAATCCAGATCACTGACTATAGCATGTGTAAAGTAAGTGCACATTACATTGGCATATGTAAAGTAAGTCCACATTACATTGGCATGTGTAAAGTAAGTCCAGATCACTGATAACAGCGTGTGTAAAGTGATTCCAGATTACATTGGCTTGTGTAAAGTAAGTTGAGATTACATTGGCATGTGTAAAGTAAATCCAGATTATATTGGCATGTGTAAAAAAAAAATAGCTTTAAAATCGCAGGCTACCAACCAGTGTTACTGATCTGACTGAAAAATAAGACAAAAGCATGGGAAGGGAAGTGTATATGGAAGGGGTTGAGTATCAACCCCTAAACTCAAGACAAACAATACAGATCTATATCTGAACATTACTAGTGCCCAAGCACAGCCACTAGATACAATTCAAAGTAATTGTCTGTGGAGATTTTAATAGTTACACACAGAACTGGGGCTATGATCAATCACATGGATCAGAAAGGTGAGAGACTGGAGGACTGGCAGGATGAGAATAGATTCATTTTGATTAACGAACCACTGACCCACCACAATAACATACCACAACTACACCTGACCTGGCACTCACTAGACTTGGAGTGGGAAGAGTTGTTGGGAAATAACTCGATGACAGTGACCACCGGTCAGTCTTTATAACTGTAGAAAATGAGCTTTTTATGTGGAAGCAGCTCTCTCTCGTGGTGTATACTGGTCAGAAATTTGAACACAGATAAAGAGATAAATAAAGTAGTTGAAGCGTTCAGGAAATGCATACTACAGGCAGAATGAGAATCAGTATCAAGAGGTGCTTGTAAACAATATAAACCGTACTGGAATAGTGAACTAGAAGAACTGTATAATGCTATGGAAATATGTAGAAATCAAACCAGCCAAGCGCACCACAATAAATACCAGAACTAAAAAGCCACAATTCAAAGGGCCAAGTTGCAGAGTCTCTGAAAGAGACACAAACAAGTTGTGGAAACTAGTAAAACAACTTAATGATGAGGGCACAGGGAGAAATTCAAAGATGGCATTACATAAACACAGAGTTAATTTCAGAAATCAGAAACATGAGAACAGAATAAACAATTACAAATAAACTACAAACATTCACTAATTGGTGCCTGCATAAAATCAAAGGAATAACATGACAAAATCACCAGTATGTAGCTCATAGAGAGAACTAGACAAATACCAGTTTACCAGAGGGTGAGGAACAGACGCTTGCGCAGGATAGACCATACATTGAGAAAACCTGAGAATAGTATAAGTAGACCAGGCATAGACTGGAACCCATAGGCAAAAGAAATAGAGGAAGACTTCAGATCTCATGGAGAAGAGAAATTAACAAGCTGGGAATGACATGGGGAGAGCTATGTGGGATTGCTGAAGGTAGAGGGGCCTGGGAATGAGATGGTTCATTCCCATTTGGAGACAGAGGGCAACAGAAGGAGACCTCTACCTGTGCCAGCCAGTATGGTCTCACTATGATTGTATCTCCGGTCGCATCACCTGTGTTTCATCTCAGCCAAACTGGCAGAGTAGCTGTTTCAGTGACAAGCCACACTGAAACCGAAAAACTAAATGTGATAGTTTTGGGATACCAATGAATGGCTGGCGCTTAAAGTTAAAGACCTCTGTTTCTGGGTCACATTGCATAGTAGTGATATGGTTCGAGGTCTATATATTTAGACCTGTCGGTATTCTTTGGGTGATGTGGTCATTATATCACATTGACCAAGAGGTAGTGAGTATTTTCATCCATATCTAAAAAATTTACTCTTTTAAAAAAAGTTACATACCTGTTGGAAGCAAATATAATAAAATTGTGATTGTCAATATTAGATCTTGATAACCAAAGAGCAGTATAGTCAGCATCAATCCTTCCGCCATCTGCAGTGGTAGAGTGGCTAGTGTCATTGCCTGCTAAGACAGCTGATCTTGATTATGAAAGTGGTAGTTGAGATGATGATCACAGACTGGTGAGTCTCATGGTATGGCTGGAGTTCAGATCTAGGGTTGGTCAAGTACAGAGTTGTTGTGCGATCATTCAACACATCTGCTGTGCTGGCACTAACACGACATCTAGATCTTTGTGTGTTGACACAGATCCAGTCACAGAAACATTGAACACATGACATCTAGATCTTTGTGTGTTGAAACAGATCCAGTCAAAGAAACATGAAACACATGACATATAGATTTTTTTGTGTTGGAACAGATCCAGTCACAGAAACATGAGACACATGGCATCTAGATCTTCATGAATTGAAACAGATCCAGTCACAGAAATATTGAGCATATTGCATGTAGATCTTATTGAGGTGAAACAGATCCATTCATAGAAATATGAAACACATGACATCTGGATCTTTCTGTGTTGAAACAGATCCAGTCACAGAAACATTGAACACATGACATCTAGATCTTCATGAGTTGAAACAGATCCAGTCACAGAAACATGAAACACATGACATCTAGATCTTTGTGTGTTGAAACAGATCCAGTCACAGAAACATTGAACACATGACATCTAGATCTTCATGAGTTGAAACAGATCCAGTCATAGAAACATGAAAAACCTGGCATCTAGATCGTTGTGTGTTGAAACAGTTCCAGTCACAGAAACATGGAACACTTCTACTTTGTGACATTGTAGAACATCAACATGACATCTAGATCTTCATGAGATGAAACAAATCTAGTCATAGAAACATGAAACACATGACATCTAGATATTTGTGTTTTGAAACAGATCCAGTCTCAGAAAGATGAAACACATGACATCTAGATCTTTGTGTGTTAAAACAGATCCAGTCATAGAAACATGACATCTAGATCTTTGTGTGTTGAAACAGATCCAGTCACAGAAACACTGAACACATGACATCTAGATCTTCATGTTTTGTGACAGATCCAGTTATAGAAGCATGGAACACTTCTACTCTGTGACATTGTATAACATCAAGATGACATGGATATTTAGTGGTAACCTCAAAAGATGTGCCTATTAGCAATACAGGTTTTTACCCTGCGTAGAACCATGACTAAATTTGTGGGTTTACATAGCTGATAAAATCTGGCACATGTGACGTGTCCAAACCAGGGAGAAACAAAACCATGTTTGAATGAGTGAACCATATCTTCAACAACTGGCACATGTGGTCCAAGGTCAACATTGTCTGTCCGTGACGTTTCTCATCAGTAACTTTGATGTTAGCAATATGTAGTTAAACATTTTCTCTACTTCATGGTTACATGTTAACAATATACATATTATTCTCTAAATTTCCATTGTGTTGATTAGAATGTTGTCTACATAATCTTGGTGTAAAACTTGTGTTGATTAGAATGTTTATATTTCTTAACATCACTGTTGGTTATGTAAATCTCAACGTTATTTCTGCTGAACATTTGTGGTTTGAAATGACAAACAAGTTACCTTGAACTGAAATGTTTAAAACAAAACTATGAATTGTATATACTGAGGCTTTCATATTGCAAATGATACACTTCATGTACACCAGAGCCAATTGTCTTATTTCATGACACTAACTCAAATACAAATAACACAGGAAGGCTTAAAACCAGGAGACACAACTGGAACATTCTGTGGGACACCAAACTACATTGCCCCAGAAATCTTGAGGGGAGAGGAATATGGTAAGACTCCAGTAGACTGCATGATCCACAACATCAGCTGCTTCCATTTGCATGCATGCTTGTAGTATTGGCATTACTTCATTTTCCTCCTCTAACAACATCCAGCTAGCTAATTCATGTTGCTGTTGACATATGTTCTTAATATTGGCATTTGTGTGCACTTCTGCATGTTTCACTCTTCTATTAATGATTTCCATGCAATCCTTGTACAATCACAGATAGATGCTACACTGACAGTAACAGTTTACAATCTGGATTATTGAATTACTCTAATGGAAAGTCAACTGAAAACAGTGGAAATGTGGTTTTCTTTTAGAGGAATGTTGATAGTATCTTGGACAAGGCAGAAGAGAAATGCTCAGTTTTTGAACCTGTAGGTGTGACACAGATATTGAGACATGTAGGTGTTAACATGGGTGTCTAGACATGTAGGTGTTACACAATCAGTTATCACAACCATAAAAAAAAGACAAATTGACAAGTCTGGGATATATCAATAGAAGTGTGGAATAGAGAACTAGATTCATGTGGGAAAATATTAGTTCTTCTTCTTTCGTTCGCTTGAAATATGTTTATAACTGCAATGTTGTCTCTTGTATGAATCTAAGTCTGTTTTAGTTCACTCAGCGGTCCATAGAGTTTATCTTCCACTGTTGTCTTTCTAGGCCAGAATGTTCGCCTGGATATGTTGTAGTTTGGGCAATCCTGGAGTATGTGCTCTGCTGTCTGTGACGCCAAACCACATGTGCACATGGCTGACTCACCAATCTTGAATTTTGTATACATGTGGTTGCGTAATCTATTGTGTCCTGTTCTGAGGCGCAGAATAATGACCTGTTCTGGTCTGTCCATAACGTGGTAGTCGTCTTGAGTAGTGTTTGGTGGCTTTCTGACTGATTTGATCATTCTTTTCTTTTGGTGGAATGTAATGGGCACATCAGGCTGTTCTTCTTTTGCTCCTTCCTTAGCCAATCGATCAGCTCTGTCGTTTCCGGGTACTCCACAATGGGATAGTATCCACTGTATGGTGACCTTATGCTAACTGCTAAGTTCAGAAAGTAGTGTCCTTGGAACTGGTAATTTCCCAGACAGGAGAGCCTCAATTACTGATTTTGCATCTGTCAATATCACCACAGGTTATCTGCCATGTTTGGTATTTTGTAATTTCTTTATTGCTATCTTGATTGCCTCAATTTCAGCATCATAGTTATGGCAGTACTTTCCTGTTGGAACTCTGGCCGTGTCCCTAGTATTATTTGGGTATTCTGTATACACTCCCGCTCCTCCATTTTGAACAGCATTTTGCGCTGATCCATCTCTGTAGACTCGGATCCAGAGATCCTGTGGGTATTCGTCATCAAGGAAGCTGAGAGTGGCTGTTCTGCGCTGCACACTGTTCTATTCTTCCTTGTCAAATATTCCTCTCACTTTTGTCTGGATTTGTAGCGATAGTCTATGTTCATCTTTCCATGCAGTTCGCTCTGGAATAGTTGTCAGTGGGATACCAACTGTGGGAAGATCGGTGGTTTCTCTGCAGAGTAGTTTGGCCTTGGTGGATAAAACCACTTCTTTTCAACCGCCCCATAGCTAAGTTTTCAAATCGGTTCTTCATAGGGTGCCCTGGCAAGTCATTGTCTGCTTGTATTAGTGTTTTTGTATCTCTGCGTTCGCTGAGTGCTTGTGTCCTCCCCATTTTCTCCATTGCTACTATAGGGGTTGATCTCATCCCTCCTGTGATGACTCTAAGAGCTTGATTTTGCACTTTGTTCAGCTCTTGTAGTGTGGTTTTTTTATGCTGAACACCACGCAGTTGACCCGTATTCCAGGTGTGGTCGTATGCTCTGTTGCTAAACTTTTACTAAGTATTGTTCCACTGGCTGCCCATGTGGTTCCACTTAGCTTTCTCAGGATGGCTATTTTCCTTCTGGCTTTTGCTACAGCTATTTTGATGTGTTTTCTCCATGTCAGTCTGTCATCAAATGTTACACCAAGGTATGTTGGTTCTTTATCTTCTCTTAGGGGCGTTCCATTTATCTGGATGATCCCTGCCTTTTGTTTCGGAGAGGGTAAATAGAGTGGTGCTGCACTTGTCAGTGTTTATGCTGACACACCATCTATCCGCCCATGCAACAAATGTACCTACAGCTCTCTGTAGCAATATGGTGGCCACTGATGCATGTTCATTTGTGCTCCACAGAACCAGGTCATCAGCTTACATTGCCGCTTTAATTCCATCGGATAGATTAGCAACAAGATCATTGACAAAGATTAGAAAAAGTGTGGGGGACAAGACTCCACCCTGCGGAACACGGACGCAATATTAGTTAAGAGACATAGAGGAAGACAGACAGATCTACGTAGAAAGCTTCTACAACTTGACAACATGTAATAATATAAGCGGCACCAGCATCACCAAGATATCAGACAACAGAGAAGATTGGAGCATCATGATCACTGATGTCTGCTCTATACCAGGCACCTGAATGGAATTGGAGCATCATGATCACTGATGTCTGCTCTATACCAGGCACCTGAATGGAATTGGAGCATCATGATCACTGATGTCTGCTTGACACCAAGCAACTGAAAGAGAAGCAAATGGGCTCACTTCTAACAGTGGTAATAGGCTTGTAGAGCTAGACAAAGTTTATAGTTGACTTCTGTCTTTGCTATTTTTCCACCAGTTAATTGCACTGGAAAATGCAATTTCCTTTAATTTAGTAGGACTTGTATATGCACCATTGGCATATATTTTGACTACTCTTATTGTCATCCTTTTCTTCTTCTTCTTCTGTGATCATCCGGAGTTTTTTTTTCGGATGTGATTGCGTTGTGCCTGTTTACAGCAGAGCTGCGTTCTTGCGCCGTTAGGCCGACACATCTGACTTCTGCGGGTCATCCTTTTCATATATGCTTAACTGCAAGCCAAATATACACCGGAACGTCTGCTAATGTCACTAATTGTTTTATTTCTATGAATATTGTTAATGCTTATGTACCAAATTATCCTCTGTTTGCTTGTTCTCTGAGATACTCCAACAGTGACTCATTTTCATGTGTATCAACCTGCTCCTTAAGATGCCACTCAACACACTGTATAATTTCCTTTAAGTATGTTGTGTTTGAGACCATGTTTCACTGGTTTTAACATGTTGGTATGGGAGCCGGTCATTCAGAAAGCAATGGCTAACTACTGAACGTTAAAAAACACTTGCCAACACATCAACAACAGCAGTAAAATGCTGGTGTTGACTGCAAAATCCTGTAAAGGATATGAAACTTTAAAAACAAACAAAAAACCAAAAAATATATGTGTTTGAAATCATCAAATAGCAATCATTAGAGTGGGAATATCAGTGAATGTTTTTTCTGTGCATGTCTGCATTGATAAATCTGTGCATGTCTGTCTGCACTGATAGATCTGTGCATGTCTGTCTACATTGATAGATCTGTGCATGTCTGTCTGCATTGATAGATCTGTGCATGTCTGTCTGCATTGATAGATCTGTGCATGTCTGACTGCATTGATAGATCTGTGCTTGTCTGTCTACATTGATAGATCTGTGCATGTCTGTCTGCATTGATAGATCTGTGCATGTCTGTCTGCATTGATAGATCTGTGCATGTCTGACTGCATTGATAGATCTGTGCTTGTCTGTCTACATTGATAGATCTGTACATGTCTGTTTGCATTGATAGATCTGTGCATGTATGTCTACATTGATAGATCTTTGCATGTTTGTCTGCATTGATAGATATGTGCATGTATGTCTACATTGATAGATCTGTGCATGTATGTCTACATTGATAGATCTGTGCATGTATGTCTACATTGATAGATCTGTGCATGTCTGTCTACATTGATAGATATGTGCATGTCTGTCTGCATTGATAGATATGTGAATGTCTGTCTACATTGATACATCTCTGTATGTCTGTTGTATTCATGTTGTATTGGGTCTACTCCTGCACTGTGCCCCAGTAGTGCACCCTCCAGTTCTCTCTGTGGTGTTTCCTTGTGTCTAAAGGTGTGACCAAGCCTTGAGAGTCTTTACTACTTGATTACTTTAAGATCTGTTTTATTCTATTTTCCAGAACTTATTCATTTGTCAGTTTTTCAATCCAGCCAACAATTGTGTTAAAGAAAATGTGTGCTTATTTTAAAGGTGTACTTGCAAAGATGTTGTCATGTACAGATTTGATTAACAAAGGTTGATACCAAACATCTTGCCATCAAGTGACATAACATTAAAGCTGAAGGCACAGAGTCCAGGAGTGCTGTGGTTTATTCACGGGTTGGGAAACGTGTGAACTGTGTTAGATACTTGCATCAGCAGCTGTACAGTGTTGTTGTTGTTGTTGTTGTTGTTACAGATTTCAGTGTGGACTGGTGGGCTCTGGGAGTGCTGATGTATGAGATGATGGCTGGGAGGTCGCCCTTTGACACCGTCGGCCACGCTGATAACCCTGACCAGAACACTGAGGACTATCTGTTTCAGAGTTAGTCACTTGTTATGTATGTGTTGTTCCTTGCATTCACAATATGTCAGACTAGTGTCTGTCACAGATATTTGTATGATGAGCTTAATTCATGCCAGGCAGGTTGATCCAATGTGATGCCATTATTCATGATGATATGAGCATTGCATGTCAACAATTGGCCTTGCAGCTTACATCAAAACACTAAAAATGTCAGCAGTTCTGCAGAATTTGGTCTCACACATCAGAAAACACAGGAGTTAATTGCCAAATTGGGCTCTGTCATCCACCATGTATCCCCGATCTGGCTCCCTCTCACTTTCATCTCTTTGGTTTACTTAAAAATGCACTCAGTGGGGCAAGGTTTGGTGATGAGGGTGTGATTCATGCAGTTAACATTACTACCTGAGCTGGACAAAACCAGGTCATTCAAAGCACGCATACTCTTGTTGTGAGCTGGCCTAAGGCCTTGCAAGTTGATGGGGATTATTTAGAAAAATAGTGTGTTCAGAGGAAATGTCCCTTTTTAAATTTCATTAATTTTTAATGCATTGTTTCTGAAAACAAAAATGATGGCGCATTACTTTCTGACCATCCCTCGTAAATGTTGCAAAAATATTCTTAGAATACTTTAGACCAAGAACAAAAACACTGATATTCTACACAATTTCAACAATGAAGAAAACTGTCTAATGTTTTGAAAACTGAAATACTGAATTACTGTGGCTCATTTGTTCTTGTAACAGTTCAACGGTTAATATTCCAACTTGAAATCATGAATTATGTTTTTATTCGTGGGATCATATTCCCTAGTCACATGCAATACAAACAGATCCTGAAGCACAATTTAAAACATGTAGTTACAAACAAAAACTTTTACATTAAGTAACAAGACCTCCACACCCTTTGGGTTGGCAATCTGTCTTAGCGGTGCGAAGTTTGCTGACCAACTGCCAGTCCCTGAATGATCTCATGTTCATTTGCTATCCCAGCTGATGGCCCATGTCTTCACAAGATTTAAAAGACATTCCTGTTATCAACCAACTCATGGCATATCTACTCAACCGTTCCATGCACAATCCTGTATCAATCTCTACCCCAACAGCCACTTGATCTATTAAAGGATGTAATATTAAATATAGATCATGATGTCTAGTTCTTACACAAAATAAAGCCATTCTATTTTAAAGACACAGCGATTATATATTTAACATTTTCATACATTTATTATCAAAAGTCATGCCATATTAATTTTCTTACAATGATCCATATATTATTGTGTTATAAAATGGAATACGGCTTCTGGCAGAGGAGCGCAATTGGCAGAGTAAAATCCTTTTCCTAGTGCGAGAAAATGCAACCTAAAGATTAAATGTTATGGCAGGGCAGACCAGACCCTCAGCGTTGGTCGGCAGCTGGTCTAGAATCAAAGCTCTGATAGGCTGACAGTTAGAGCATTGCTTTGCTGATCCAGCAGCTTCTGCAGCTTGCCTTGTTCCAGATGTATAGGTGTTACCTTTCCTCTGGAGTGAACTAGGCAGGCTGAGAAAGGGATCATGCGGCATGGGCAACGTCTCTACAATTCAGCCCAGGCTTTGTGCTGTGGACAGGTATAACATTTGCAACCACCATGGGTTGTAGTTGTTACGCCTTGTTTGAAGCACAGTGTAACAAACTATCATTGGTCAAGATGGCCAGGTGTCAGTCAATGAACATGGAATAGCCAGAGAAGCATTTTATCTTACCATACTGCTCTTCCCTGCTATATATTGAATGTATATTTTCCAGTTATTCTGGAGAAACCAATCCGGATACCTCGATCGTTGTCAGTCAAAGCAGCAGCCGTGCTCAAGGGATTCCTAAATAAGGTAACACTACACATAGCTGTGTTATTATTGTTCGCTAGATGTGCAGTATGTCTTTCTGCACTCTCTTTGTCTGTGTGTATGTGTGTCTGCCTCTCTCTCTCTCTCTCTCTCTCTCTCTCTCTCTCTCTCTCTCTCTCTCTCTCTCTCTCTCTCTCTCACTCTCTCACTGTCCAGACAGTTGAAGTGACCCACAACTATGTGTGTCTGTTTCTCTCTCTTTCTCTCTCTCTCTCTCTCTCTCTCTCTCTCTCTCTCTCTCTCTCTCTCTCTCTCTTCTCTCTCTCTCTGTCCAGACAGTTGAAGTGACCCACAACTATGTGTGTCTGTTTTTCTCTCTTTCTCTCTCTCTCTCTCTCTCTCTCTCTCTCTCTCTCTCTCTCTCTCTCTCTCTCTCTCTCTCTCTCTCTCTCTCTCTCTCTCTCTCCAGACAGTTGAAGTGGCCCACAACTATGTGTGTCTGTTTCTCTCTCTCTCTCTCTCTCTCTCTCTCTCTCTCTCTCTCTCTCTCTCTCTCTCTCTCTCTCTCTCTCTCTCTCTCTCTCTCTCTCTCTCTCTGTCCAGACAGTTGAAGTGGCCTACAACATTGTGTGTCTGTTCTCTCTCTCTCTCTCTCTCTCTCTCTCTCTCTCTCTCTCTCTCTCTCTCTCTCTCTCCTTCTCTCCCTCTCTGTCTCTCTCTCTCTCTCTCTCTCTCTCTCTCTATTCTGTGTGTATGTGAGAGAGAGAGAGAATATACTGTCAACATACATTTTTGTACTGTGATCATAATGTGTGTTACTCTGTCTACTATGAACATCTGTACTCGGTTAATGTTTTGAAACATTTATGTCAGAAACATTGTTTGCTTGCAGGCTCCAGCTGAACGTCTTGGCTGCCATCCACAAACTGGATTTACTGATATCCAGTCACATCCATTTTTCCGAGCAATTGACTGGCTACAGCTTGAGGAGAAGTTGATTGTACCACCTTACAAGCCCCACATTCGACATGAGAGAGACCTGGAACATTTTGATCCTGCTTTTACTAATGAACCAGTCCGGTTGACCCCAGATGACCAGTGAGTATCTGGTTTTAGTCAATGGCAAAGTTGTGCTTTACTGTAGTTGTGGTTTACTGTAGTTGTGGTTTACTGTAGTTGTGGTTTACTGTAGTTGTGATTTACTGTAGTTGTGATTTACTGTAGTTGTGGTTTACTGTAGTTATGATTTGTAGTTGTTGTGGTTTTCTGTAGTTGTTGTGGTTTTCTGTAGTTGTTGTGGTTTTCTGTAGTTGTTGTGGTTTTCAGTAGTTGTGGTTTTATATAGTTGTTAAACATGGTTATTATGATAACTGTAGTTATTATATAGTTGTTGTGGTTTACAGTATTTATGATTTACTGTAGTTGTGGTTTACTGTAGTTGTGGTTTACAGTTGTGATTTTTAGTTATAATCGCCTGTAGTTGTGGTTTACGGTTGTTGTGATTTATAGTTGTGGTTTACAGTTGTAATTTACTATAGTTGTGACTTACTGTCATTGTGGTTTACTGTTGTGATTTGCTGTAGTTGTGGTTTACTGTAGTTGTGGTTTACTTGTTATGATTTACTGTAGTTGTGATTTACTGTAGTTGTGGTTTACTGTTGTGATTTAATGCAGATGTTGCATACAGTTGTGGTTGACACTTGTAGTGGTTTAGTGTAGTACTGCACTCTTCAGCCATTACACATTGCACACAAAAGTGACATATATGAGGTTCTCAAATTTCAGCCATTACACATTGCACACAAAAGTGACATATACAAGGTTCTCAAACTTCAGCCGTAACATTGTACACAAAAGTGACAAACACGAGGTTCTCAGTATACCCTTCTATAAATAGTAGGCTATTCTTGTTTTACATTAGTGCATTATTTAGCATATGGGATAAATCCCGGGGCAATGAAGTCAATCCTCTCTCGACTTTTAATGCAGTAATGTGTGGCTGCTGGTTTTCTAGTGACTCCACTTCCAATGACGATGAACTGTTTTCCGTGGAGGACTTTTGTGTTGGCATTCTGAAGGCGGCATTATGCACAGTGTACCTGTGCGGGCTGTTGGTTTGTCGAGACTCCTGTCTATTCCACTTTTCACATGGGGCAGTGAGGAGCATTTTGTGTGATATTCACTGGCACAGGAACGAAGCATAATGGGGACGACCTGTTACCGTGAAGTTGGAACCGCGACTAACTAACTAACTAACTAACTAACCAATATATCATTTAACAATAGGCATTACTATTTTAACACTTTTCATATCCCAAAAGCTTCCAGTTGAATAGCCCCTTACTTATGGTAAGAATAAATAATATTCAACTTTAAGAGAATTACAAACAGTATATTAGTTACTGGCTCTTAAGTTAGCTAATTTGAATTGCCCATGCTACTTCCACAATCTATTGCCATCACATATCTGGCTATAATGCCTGCTTAGTTACTTACTCGTCCTCAGACAATTGGATACAACTGAATAACATCCAAGTACTTCTCATTTAAGTAATCTATCAACTGTTTCTTTGGTATTCCTTGGACTGCCAGAGTAACTAACGACGATTGCTTGTAAGAGACTAATGAAACCAGAACATTATATATAGCAATAAGAAAGAGACAAACAGCTTTCTTTGGTCATGTAATGAGAAAAGAGGCATTGGAGAACATTGTGATGACTGGAAAGATAAAGGGAAGGAGAGGCAGAGGCTGGCACAGAGAAATGATGCTGGATGGATAAATGGTGGCACGGAGGAATATCATCAGCACAGCAGATCCAGAGCACCAAAGATCGAGATATGTGGAGAGACATGATCGCCTATGCCAGCTGGCAGGGCACATGATGATGATGATCAACTATTTAATATATTTTGTGTATAAGGCATCCACACGCTCATTTGTCATACATAGGGACAACTGGTATCTGATGAGTATGCACAGCTATGTCAGGTGTAATTAAATTTTAAATTAACAACCGGACAATTACATTTTGTAATCACCTGGACATTCGTGATCTGTTGAGTTGAGTTAAGAACTGACATCACAGCACTCAGGACATTCTCACGCATGCTTCATCCTCATCTTCAACAGCTGGGCTAAGAGTGTATTCAGCGTAATGCTTGGTATGCCTTCGACACTACAATATCAGTCTCTGTCTGCCAAGCACTGGTTCATAACTGTCATTCTTGATCTGTCTAAAACATGACTCATTTTTAAGGTACCGCTGCTGATGATCACTATGGGGTACGTGTAAAGATATTGTGTAATCTATCTAGCTTGTGTAATTCCTTCAATGTGTAATACTTATTGCTGGAAAAACCCATAATGTGTTTAACTTGTCGCTGGAACAAAAACCTATGTGTTGTTGGAAGCTGCCCCAGGCCATCAATACCATTCACCTCCGAGCAACCACTTGTGATGTCAGCGTTTCTCGTGCAATGCCGAGATTATCACCATAGTTAACTCTTTCTGGACCATGGCATCTAGTATATGTGAAGCCTTGTATTCCAATACAAGTTTGTATTATCAGTGTATCTGTGGTTCTGTGATCACCTCAACAAGACACCCGGGCTCCCAGGCTGACCCAGCTTGACATGGCTACCAGGAAGTGCCTTGGGAAGTCAAAGGGACTAGCATGGTACTGGCCACATCACCCACTGAGTGCTGGCTGGGCTGTACATGTACACATCACCCACTGAGGGTGACTGGGATTTACATGTACACATCACCCACTGAGGGCTAACTGGTCTTACACATACACATCACCCACTGAGGGATGACTGGTCTGTACACATACACATCACCTACTGTATGCCTGCATATACATACGCATCTGCATCTAGCACCATGTATGCATGCACTTTAAGTCATGTAAAAGTGTCTTTCACTTACCTCAATACGACACATAATTATATGTTTGAATACATGATATTAGATGCCTTGACCTGAATACATGTGATATTAGATCTGTAGACCTAATGGACTATTGATTGTCCTTGACTTGCAGGAAAACAATTGCTGCTATTGACCAGTCAGAGTTTGATGGCTTTGAGTATGTCAACCCACTGCTGATGTCACTGGAGGACTGTGTCTAGATCCCTACATCCCCAGCACACACGCACACAGTTGTTCCTATATTTATAATTGCTTGTATATTGTGATGTACAGTGTTGTATTCATCAGTGTGAATCTGAGGTTGTGATGTTGCATTCTGTACACCTGAAGTGGACACTGCAATTTGTGCATGTTGTAGACACTGTAGGTAAAGAGAATTCCACACTGTCATAGAGGTCTGGAGTGGTTGGCTTTTGCATATACTGGGCCACTGCATGTTAAGATAGGGTTTCCAGATGCATTCCCAGCAGAGTGTTTCTCTAAACTTATCTGACAGCAGTCAATGTAATGAATGCGGATCTTGAGTATGCATGGCATTTGTATACTGAGGTTTCCTTTTTCTATACGGTTCTATAATTGTACCACTGTGTCAGTATCTGACACAATGTTTTGAATGTGATCTTTTGATTATAATATTGCTGAGATATTGGCACAACATATTCTATATAATTGTATGATTGTACTATTGCTGAAATTCTGACACAGTATATTATGTATGATCCTGTGACACATTTTCTATACGATTTTATGATTATACTCTTGCTGAGTTATTGACACAATAAACTCTATATGATCCTATGACTGTTGAGGTATTTAAACATCAAACTATACAGTCCCATGATTGTACTATTGCTGAGATATTTACCCAATATACTCTATACAATCACTTGATTTTACTATTCCTGAGGTATTGACACAACATATTCTGTATAGTTGTATGATTGTACTATTGCTGAGGTATTTACACAACATATTCTATATAGTTGTATGATTGTACTATTGCTGAGGTATTGATACAACATATTCTATATAGTTGTATGATTGTACTATTGCTGAGGTATTGACACAACATATTCTATATAGTTGTATGATTGTATTATTTCTGAGGTATTGACACAACATAGTCTATATAGTTGTATGTTTGTACTGTTGCCATTTGCACAACGTACTCAATATTGCATTGTTTTTCATTTGCATTGATTTTCATGCTTGCGTTGATTTTCATACTATGGTATGAGTGCCGGCTGTTCAGAAAGCAATGGCAAACTACTGAGTGTAAACTTACCAAGAAATCACAAACATCCAAATAATGCTGGGGTTGATTGCAACGTCCTGTAAAGGGTATGCAACTAACTTTTCTAACACTATATAGTCGTATGACTACTATTGTTGAGGTAGTAGTAAGCCTCTTTCAGTACTGTAGGACTATAGAGTTGTGCTGCTGGGGAGGCACCAGATAGCACTGCTGGTGACTGTATAGTCCAATGCAAGAGTGACAATCTCTGTCACAGTTTTCACATCTTAAGACGAAGGTCCCACAGTAAGTGACTGCATTTTATGCCTGTGCCTCCTATCCTCAATTTGTTGGATCAGATTGCGCTCAACGAGCATCAGTCTGTTTCGTACATCTCTTCTCCAGGAACATCTGTCTGTTGCAACTCTTTCCCACATGTCTGGATCTATGCCAAGGGTTTTCATATCTTGTTACACACATCCTTATATTGCATTTGGGGGTCTTCCTGTTTTCCTCTTCCCTGTGGCTAGTTCTCTGTATAGGAGATCTTTGGAAATACGTTCATCCTCTATTCGAGATACGTAGCCCAGCCACTGGAGGCGTCTCTGCTTGAGGAGGGAGTGCTCTTTCAAGCATGTGTTTGTTTGTCTTATGGTCTTTCCACGATATGCCAAGGATACGTCTCAGACATCTCATGTGGAAGAAACTCCACTTTCTTTCCTGTCATAAGTACATAGTCCAGGATTCAGACCCATAGAGTAGTGTGCTAACAACATAGCTTTATATACTTGAACTTTTGTACGCTCTGTTAGTCTGTTATTCTCCCAAACTCTTTTAGTTAGCCTGGAAAGTGTTGTGGCTGTCTTTCCAACGCGTCTGTCGATTTCTGTCTCTAAGGAAGAATTATCTGATATTGTCGACCCCAACAGATTCTCACTCTAGAAGTTGTATTCTCACCCTCACAGCAAATGAATGAACATCACCACTTCGTGTTGCTTTTATGAGGAAACTACAGGATGATTAATATGTATATTATTGCACTTAGAACCCTTGCTTGTGAAGATGCTACTGTTAGTGATCCCATAAATACATCTCATTTATGAGACTTCAGCCAAGACCAGCAAGCTCTTATGGAGTTATTGTTCTGACTGATCTCGTCATTCATCTAAGCAAATACAAAAATATTGCCATCATCATGTCAGCTTCAACTCACTCCATGTACACTGTTTATTCTGACTGGCCCAGTCAGGTCTGGACAACTCAGTGAGGATGTTTGACTAAATGATTTGTCCCTATTCTGTTATGCCTGCACAGTGATCTTCTGCTGTAGTTGTCTTGTGTATTTTCTACAGACATGGTATAGGTGCACACACTCAAGAGGAGGGAGGGAGTCCATGAAACGTGATGTGTTTGATACATACCATAACAGCTTCTCCTGAAGAAAGGGAATCCATGAAACGTGATGTGTTTTTCACATACCATGACAGCTTCTCTTGGAGAGAGGGAATGTAAACATAGAACATGCCTGGCAGAGCTGGATACAACCGTGAATAATTGTTGTCATGAGTAAACCTGATCTGGTTGTCACAGACTGAGTGTGTTGTTTCCACAAACTCTGCACCATACTCTAGGCCTGAGACGTGTTTGGGTGGCAAACCTTGTATGGATCCTTTACTCCTGTACCTATTGCAAGATTATCATTATCATGTGTGCTGCCAATCAGTGTGGGTGATAATGATTGTTCTCTGACCAATGGGGTAGTCACAAGTTCAATGTCCAGTATTGGTATTATCATTTTTCTAGCAAGTCCAGTTGTCATGGGTTCAGTGTCCATTCATGTCTCTGACCAGTGGCAATTGGGAAGATTGTTCTCTGACCAGTGGCAATTGGGACTCGACACAGCCTCACACAAGGGGTACGTCAGTTAACTAGGAAAGTCAAGCTTGCTGGTGCCATGTTGTACATAATCCCCATGGTATGTCAGTCTCAGAAAGTGGACAGCTGTAGCAGATCGCATTAAGAAGTATGATGCTGTAATGAACATCACATCTGGGAACCTGAAATACGCTGGACCATACTCAACATCACCGCACTTTAGACAGTCGTGATACCTGGAAGAAGAGGCAGGGATCACAAACATGACATAGACACAGGATATTAGAGATACCATGGACATGGCACTGCATGAGGCAGGGGTCACCAACATGATGTAGACACAGGATATTAGAGATACCATGGACATGGCACTGCATGAGTTAGGGGTCACCAACATGACGTAGACACAAGATATTAGAGATACCATGGACATGACACTGCATTAGGCAGGGGTCACCAACATGATGTAGACACAGGATATTAGAGATACCATGGACATGGCACTGCATTAGGCAGGGGTCACCAACATGATGTAGACACAGGATATTAGATATACCATGGACATGACACTGCATGAGGCAGGGGTCACCAACATGATGTAGACACAGGATATTAGATATACCATGGACATGACACTGCATGAGGCACTGGTCACCAACATGACGTAGACACAGGATATTAGATATACCATGGACATGACACTGCATGAGGCAGGGGTCACCAACATGACATAGACACAGGATATTAGAGATACCATGGACATGGCACTGCATGAGCTAGGGGTCACCAACATGACGTAGACTCAGGATATTAGAGATACCATGGACATGGCACTGCATGAGCTAGGGGTCACCAACATGACGTAGACACAGGATATTAGAGATACCATGGACATGACACTGCATGAGGCAGGGGTCACCAGCATGACATAGACACAGGATATTATATATACCATGGACATGGCACTGCATGAGCTAGGGGTCACCAACATGACGTAGACACAGGATATTAGAGATACCATGGACATGGCACTGCATGAGCTAGGGGTCACCAACATGACGTAGACACAGGATATTAGAGATACCATGGACATGACACTGCATGAGGCAGGGGTCACCAGCATGACATAGACACAGGATATTATATATACCATGGACATGGCACTGCATGAGCTAGGGGTCACCAACATGATGTAGACACAGGATATTAGAGATACCATAGACATGGCACTGCATTAGGCAGGGGTCACCAACATGACATAGACACAGGATATTAGAGATACCATTGACATGGCACTGCATTAGGCAGGGGTCACCAACATGATGTAGACACAGGATATTAGAGATACCATGGACATGGCACTGCATGAGGCAGGCAAACTGGTGAAGGACTGGTAGTCTCTTCAGCAGGTTGTGATGAGAAAGGCAGTCTGCAGGAATTTGCTGCATGATGACGAATGACATATTAGTGGGGTTTCTGGAATGTTTGAGTTGTTGATGTCCACGCTTGATTTTTGTGCTTGTCTCCCCATCAGTGTGTGGCCTCCTCACATGCAAGCTTTTGTGTTCTTGTGGATTTCAGAGTCTGCTGTTTTGTAAACATTACACAGTTAACTAGGAGCGGCTAGCCAAGTGGCTAAGAATGCTGGTTTCTCCTTTGGGAGACCCAGGTTTGAATCCTTTGTGAGGTGTGGATATTTTTCTGTCGGGGGCAAAAAGAACATTCTAACTGCACAGTTCAGGGCGACTGCACTAGCCAGGTAGCCTTAATTCCTCAGGCTCAAGACCCTCCTACCATACAAGGTACTATAGGCAGTAAAATGACGGTGTTTTTTTTTACACAATTAACATTGGGCACAATCCAAACATGTTTTGTACTATTTCATATAATTTTTGAACAAATATAATATGTGCCTTGTATTTTGTAATTACATTTGTTGAATGGTTGTACTTTATAATATGTACTTTGTAGAATGGTTGTACTTGGTAGAATGGTTGTACTTGGTAGAATGGTTGTTCTTGGTAGAATGGTTGTACTTGTAGAATGTGTAGAGCATCTAGAATATGTAGAATAAATGTGTTTGATACTTTTATCAAAACCAAACTAGAGGGAAAAGTTAAAGAAAGATGAACTAGAGATAGACAATGCCATAAGTTGGAAGATGGAAGATCAAGAGATGGACAAATAACACTGTCATTTGGAGTGGACATCCAAAGCTAGGGATGTGTATTCATTCCAGCCAATCTTCGTTGTGGAGATGCCACTTCATTGATTCAAGAGTTTGCTTTTGAATCCACTGGATGAAATCATTGCAGGATGCATGTTTTTTTTGTTCTTTATTCAAGACCAATCCTCTCAGATGATCATGTTGGTAAAAGCTGTAACTATGTGTCTGCATTTATGTTAATTGTTAAAATATTATTGCTTTCAGATAATCATGATAAAATGTGTGACTTTCTGTGACAAACTTTATGCTAATTGTTAACATATCTTTGTTTTCAGGTGATCATGATGGTCAAAGTTGTAATTGTATGTTCAACTTTATGTATTGTTAACATATTGTTTCCAGATAACATGTTGGTGAAAGTTTGAACCTTCTGTGCCTAACTTTATGTTCATTGTTAACATATCATTGTTTTCAGATGATCATGTTGGTGACAGATGTAACTGATTGCATCCAACTCTATGTTAGCTATTTGCTACAAGTCTTTTTGTTCACTCACATTATGTTGTTGGTGAAAATTTCACATTTGAATGACACTTGCTGCAGACATGATTTCTCTGAAGTAATTGTACACACCTACAGTTGTGAATTGTGATATATAATGTTATACTGATTGTAACATCCCCCTACAACAGTTGATATCCATGGGAGAGTAACTGTAACATTGTACCTTTATATTATTTGTTGCAATTTCATTCCATTACGTGGATCAAGCTGACAATGTTTTACAATGTTAATCATTCCAGTGGAACACAGGGCTGCATCAGTTTGTCAGTGGCTGCTTCTGTTCTGTTGTTTATTTGTGTGGCCTCATAGTTCCATCTCTCTGAATTCTTCTTCATCCCTTTTGCTTGCTGTTGATTTCAGTCAGAGATTCTTGTTCTCATGTGTCCCTGTGTTTTTCTCAGTACATCACCAATAGTTCCCAGTTTTCTAATCTCGATGTCCTCTTGTATCCTTGATGCTGGTCCTCTTACACATGTCTGTATCTGGCATCTAGGAGACAATACAACACATCTCTTGAGGGTTCTTGTGGCATCACAGCTCCCAAGTCAGCTTGGCCAAGGTTGTCACTATTTACACTTTGTATATACATAATGTCTTCCTTATCTGGCAGTGGTTGTAACGTTTAACAACTTATCATAACAGACATATTCTGTAATTTTACAATATACTTCTGTTTGTAGAAAATATATATAGTCACAGGAGTGATTTTTCATGTTTGGTTGTTGTTTATACAATGATAATCATAAACATAATCAGTTATCATAATTATTTTATACATATTAGCTGCATACAATTCTTGTTAGAATGGGTATTGTGTTTTGTTTGTGGTGAAATTGTGTAAAACATAAGAGGCAAAGCTGCCATGGTTGGGTGATACTCTGCACCATACAGACCCAGTGAAGAGAGTCCTTGAAGAGTCTTAGGCATGTGATGAGTGTGGTCCAGATAAGACCAACAATAAAATATAAACATCTCATCTGGTAACCGCAGACATGAGTCATAGGCATGTCGTGATGGAAGTATCAGTCATCAGTCCTGCACTGTTCTCTGTCCTCAACAATACAACACAAGTGTGGAAATACTACAGCCTGCCCTCAGAAACACACAAATGTGGAAATACTACATCCTGTCCTCAACAACATATACAAATGTGGGAATATTACATCCTGTCCTCAAAAACACACACAAGTGTGGAAATACTACAGCCTGTCCTCAACGACACACACAAGTGTGGAAATACTACAGCCTGTCTTCAGAAACACACTTGTGGAAATACTACATCCTGTCCTCAACAACACAGTAGTTAGTTAGTTAGTTGACAGATCATCCTCATTGCACATCGAACCATTCTGTCCATAAGTGCTCGGATCCCCTCCTCAGCAAAACCTGCAGCATGTAGTGGCTAACGACACCAGTTCTGTGTTGGTTTATCAATCTTCTTTGGCTTCCTGCATAGTGTTCTTGTTTGGCCTCCCCTCTTTTAATTTGCTGTTCTCGCAGTCTGGCCATGGTTGTAGATTCACAGTCATCACATGGTTCACGCAAAAGTCTTACTTCTTGTAGAGCATTCAGAATGTCAGCCTGGTCCATGGCGCGTCCGCCCTCCACAGTAGCCTCACCTGCGAGCTTGTCAGCCCGCTCATTTCCTTGTACTCCCGCATGCCCTGGCACGAAGATGAAACTAATCTTTGCCAGCCGAGACCGCTTCAGAGGCAGCAACCATTCTCTTCGGATCAACCCCTCCTCTATCCTCTTGATCATGTTCATTGAGTTGCTAAGGAAATATGCCCTAGTGAATGTCTGTGTCTCGAGCCATGTTATTGCTTTACTTACTGCCATGACTTCCATAGTCAGGCTACTTGTGATTTCAGTGAAAGCACCAGAGTCCTCCTTCACAATTCTCCCTCCAGCCCGAGCCGTAAAGGCCCATGCGCTTCTCACATGTCGGACAACCGACCCATCTGTGTAGATGACAGCATCACCGTCCAGCGAATTCTCGAAAATCAACGCTTGTACTTCAGCCTCCACCGCAGCCGGATTTTCTTGTCTGCATTTTCTATCTAGTTGGATGCAAACTGAAAAGGATATGCAGAAATCTATTGGCACTTGTACCCACTCCTCACCAGGTTCTAAGTCCTCAAGTGAACACACCTGTTGAATAAAGAATGTCTTCGGCTTGACCCATCCACGACCGTCCTCTTTTTAACCTGCTGCCCTTCACCTTCATAATTTCACTATGCAGTGGATGTTGTGTGTTTGCGTTAACTCTGAGGTAGGCGCGTGCTCTGCAAACTTGTATTCTGTCTTCAATGGTTGGAAAATCAAGAAGGTAGCGCATCGCCCTTCATGCTGTATCTCTTGTACATCCAAGAATAATGCGCATAGCTTCATTCTGTATCCTTTCCATCCTTTCTATCTGCCCAGTAGTGTGGAAATACTACATCCTGTCCTCAATAACACACACAAGTGTGGAAATACTACATACTGTCCCCACCAACACACACAAGTGTGGAAATACTACATCCTGTCTTCAGCAACACACAGGTGTGGAAATACTACATCCTGTCCTCAAAAACACAAACAAGTGTGGAAATACTACATCGTGTCCTCAATAACACACACAAGTGTGGAAATACTACATCCTGTCAACAGCACACACAGGTGTGGAAATACTACATCCAATCCTCAAAA
Source organism: Cepaea hortensis (assembly GCA_963921405.1). Taxonomy (NCBI): domain Eukaryota; kingdom Metazoa; phylum Mollusca; class Gastropoda; order Stylommatophora; family Helicidae; genus Cepaea; species Cepaea hortensis. The sequence goes on from OY992876.1 coordinate 253,395,993, forward strand.
ACACAAACAAGTGTGGACATATTACATCCTGTCCTCAGAAACAAACACAAGTGTGGAAATACTACATCCTGTCCATTCTTTCATGCTATCAGTGAAGAATTATCTCTGCCTTCTCTGTTTGCCCTCAACTCTTCCCTGGAGGACTGCATGTGAAAGAGTTTCTCGACATGTGACATGCATAAACCAAGCAAGCTTTTGACACATGCAGTTTGCTTGACAAAGTGTCCTAAGGAGTAATTATAACTGTACATGGAGAAAACTTGCTTTTAAGATTCCAGAAACTCAACTTCAGTGATTATTACATAGTATCACTATAGGAAGAAAACAGTTTTCACAGTGACACCGGAAAGGCTAGAGCTAGAACAATAAGTAACAAAGAAAATCCACAAGTTTGAAATTTGAAAAGATAAACAGAAACATAAAACTAAAGCAACCGCTCAGAACAGAAGACAAATAATTAAAAACATATGTTGGTAGTACCTGGGTTTTTAGCTAGGAAATTCTGCCACTAGACCGCTCACTGAAGTCTGGCAAAATGAGATGGTAATATCTCACCAGAAGGCTTCTCTGGTATGCACACTGACATGCCCCGGAGAAAAGATCCAGGCGATGCTTGTCACCCGTGACCTCCGAAGCCAAGCAAGCCACTCCGCACGAAGCCTGCCCGTCCTCACCCTCGTCAGCATGCTTTCTGAGTCAGTTACAATCACGATGTGTGTGTGTGTGTCGTATTCTCCATACAGCGGAGATCCGCAGTGACTGCCTCCACCTCCATTCTTAAGCTGGATGTTGTGGTATCATATGCCAGGCTCTCCTGCACCAAACGTCAACCATTAGCTTTGGCTATGAACCCCCAGCCACTTCTCTCACCTCTTGACACCGAACCATCTGTGTAGATAATCACATTACACGAGTGAGCATTGTCCTGAATTAGTTGCTTGATTTCCACTTCCGTGGCCCCTGCTATCCATTCCCTGCACTCCCGGCTTAATGTGATTATAACTCTGCACAAGTCTGACTACTCTGCTGGCACTCTGACCCACTCCTCTCCTCGCCTAATGTTCTCAAAGATGCACACCTGTCTGATTGTATCCGCAGCCTGAGCCATCCATGATTTCCCTCTTATCAGCCGCTGACCCTTTAACTGCTTCCAGCGCCTCATGCAGTGGGTGGTCTGTGTCTGCAGCTACTCTGAGTTATGCCTTCGCCTGCATCACTTTAAGCCTACCAGCAACAGTCGGCAGACCAAGGATGTAACGCATACACCCTACTGGGGTGTCTCTGGTGCATCCCAGAATGACCCGCATAGCTTCGTTCCTTATGCGCTCTAACTTCACCAGCTGACTCTCTGAGACAGTGAGCTGTCATAATCCATAATCAATTACTGAGAGGTTAAAGTGCTGGTATAGTGTGAAAAGCATTCTCTGCTATGTGTCCATTGCAGCCATAGTTTTAAGTCCCTTTTGAGATCTTGTCACAACCATCTCCACATAGTCCTTGAAGGATAGGCTCCTCTCAAATGTGATCCCCAGATACTTCAGTTTGTTCTCTCTGCTGACATTTCTACCATCTATCGCGAGGCTTGGGACATCAGCTCTCACAATCCTGTTGTCCAGAGAGCACCACAAAACAGCCGCCTTTTCCGGGTGGATGACAGCACTCATTTCTGTGCAGCAGTCAATCACTTTATCTACTGTCGCCTGTATCTCCTGGGAGTTGAAGAGATTAGAACAAGAATCGCCATGGTGAAGGTGGCCCTTTGCAAGATGAAAAACATACTGACCAATAAAAAGATGTCAATTATAACGAGAAAGAGAGTATTGAGATACTACATAGAACCTTTATTTTTGTGTTGATGTGAAATGTGGAAAATGAGCAGACAAGCTGAAAAACATCTGATAGCCGTGAAAATGTGGTTTCTGAGGAAAATGCAATGAATACAATGGGCAGACAGAAAACCCAGTTACCAAGTCCTACAAGAAACAAATGAAAATAGTACACTGATTAAAGAAATTAGATGTAGACAGTCAAACTATTTTGGTTACGTTATGAGAAGAAATAAATTGGAGAAATTTATTACAACTGGCAAGATCGAGGGGAAGAGAACAAGGGGAAGGCAGAAAAGTAAATACCTGGATGGTTTGGCCATGTGGTATGGTCGAGACAAGAACACTGAGCTTAACCATAACACTGGTGATCTAGTGAGATTGCGAATCATTATCGCTCACGCATATCGGGATAGCACATGATGAATGATTGAACCGTCTACTGGCAGACGGCAACTCAGCCGTATCTAAGACCTGACACCAATGGGGTGTTAGTGTAAACATCACGATCATGATGTAAATATGCAAGCCCGTATATTCCAGTCATGATATTCTGATGTCTGATGTGATTATGTGTTTGCGCCGCCGTCTGTGGCTAATGGTTAGCGAACACATTTATGATCCTCAAATCAGCCTCAAGCAATGTGAAAGCAGACTGCCTTATGTTGATTGTTTTATAATAAATGTTTGAGCGTCGGTCGTTTAGAAAGCAATGGCACATTACTGAACGTAATCTTGACTAGTAAATTACAAACAGTAAAAGATGTTTGAGTTGATTGCGACGTCCTGTAAAGGACACGCAGGTTACTTTTTAATTTGTTTGCATTTTGGCATTTCCGTGAAACTTCCCCTATTGGAGCCTATATGGATTTAAGGATGGAGTGACAAAACATTTATGAGAGTCAATGATGGAGTGATAAAAGTCAAGGTTATAGTGATAAAACATATGTAAAAGTCAAGGTTATAGTGATAAAACATGTGAAATTCAAGGATATCGTGATGAAACATATGTGAGAGTCAAGGATATAGTGATAAAACTTTTGTGAGAGTCAAGGAAATAATGATAAAACATATGTAGTAGTTGATACCTTGCAGTCTTGACAGACCAAAGTATGTGAGTGGAATGTGGCCAATATTCCATCACAATGTCTGGGCAGAGCTTCAGAGAATCATGTGGCGCCCAAACGACATGACCCCTCTCTCGACCTAGTCTTGTGTATTCCAGAGGAATGGGTAACCAATACGTCTGGCACAAGGTAGGCTGCAGACGCTGGCGGCTCAGCGTCAATCCACCGAGACCTCACCACCACGAGCCGGTGGCGAGTTATGGCCAGACCCTGACACCCATGGGACCCGGCTTAGAGGCGTTCAGCCAAGTCCCGCAGGTGAGGGCCTCGTACGAGCCCGGACCATGGGGGAACGCACATCTGTCGAACACAAGTGTCCGGACCTGTGTAAAGCGTGCACTATCGTCAGACTCTCCACCTGACTTTAGGCGGCCCCCGCGACCAGCGGGAATAGGCCCGCCAGAGCTACCACAGGGGATATTGCCTGTCTATTTGCAAGCAGATCCCCCATCCTTCCACTGTGCGGATCTCGCGACCGACGAGAATAGGCCCGCCGGAGATTATGCTCGTCTGCTGCGAATAAATCTCTACCGAGAGACTGAACATATGTAAAAGTCAAATAGAAAACAATTGAAAGTCAAGGATACAGTGATGAATCATATGTAAGAGTCAAGGATACACTGATAAAACAATAGTGGGGGTCAATGATATAGTGATAAAACATATGTAAGTGTCAAGGATATAGTGATAAACCATGTGAGAGTCAAGAACGCGGACATAAAAATTATCTGAGAGCGGGAATGGGGTGACAAAACACATCTAGAATCAAGAATGGATGGACACGACATATCTAAGAGTCACTATTGAAATAATACAGTACAAATGAGTCATAAGTGGTATGATACAGAATATATGCGAATCAAGAATGGTGAATCAATCGGGGAACCCTTTGAGGCCACTGAGACAGTACATAAAGAAGTCAAGAATGGAATGGTAAAGTGTGTTGCCGTTAATAGCTATACAGTTATGAGTGGAATCGGTGACTGCCACTTTCTTTTTTATGGAGATAGCAGTTAACATTGTAATGTTATTTGTTTCCCCATTTCAATAGGCCAAAGTAATACAGACCTCGATGATGCAGAAAATCGATCATGATTACCGTGTCATGTGTACACATTTTAGTGTACACAAATGACATGATTAAATAACATCAAGCTATTAAAACATATGTTTGCTATATGATTATACGAGATACATCAATCATAATGCATGTATGTGTATTAAATGTATACATTTCCAAATTTTCATTCTTCATGGTGATTGTCGGGGAGAGTGATTAGAGTTTGGGGGCTCGAGCTTTTTATTTCAGGCACGTAGCTAGACAACCTTGGCAGACTGTCTTTATCATACAAGTATAGTTGTACGCCAAATTAAGATATAAATGGAATCAGCATTGGAGGACGAAACATCAATAACATTAGATATGCAGATGATACAGTACTGATTGCAGACAATGCATAGGATCTGCAACAATTAGTAGATGTGGTTGTTGTACGCAGTGAGCAACTGGGGTTAGAATTAAATTGTAAAAAGACACAGGTTATGGTCATCATTAGGAAGAACGAAGTACCACAATGTAATATGCAAGTAATGTTAATATTCTTCAACAAGTGCATCGGTACAATTATCTCGAAACAGTCATAACATCTGATGAGAGATGCCTTGAAGAGATTAGAATAAAAATCGCCATGGCAAATGTAGCCTTTAGATGAAAAACATTCTGACCAATACAAAGATGTCAATTGAAACGAGAAAAAGAGTGTTGAGGGGATACATAGAGCCTGTTCTTTTGTATGGATGTGAAACTTGGACAATGAGCAGTCAAGCTGAAAAACATCTGATGGCTGCAGAATTGTGGTTTCTGAGGAAAATGCAAAGAATACCATGGACAGACAGAAAAACCAATGACCAAGTACTACAGAAGACAAATGAAAATCGTAAATTGATTAGAGAAATTAGACGTAAACAGTGAACATTTTTTGGACATGTCATGAGAAGAAATGGATTGGAGAAATTAGTGACAACTGGCAAGATCAAAGGGAACAGACCAATAGAAAGACCGAGAGGAAAATACCTGGATGGCTTTGCCACATGGTATGGACGAGACAGGAACACTGAGCTGATCCACGACTCTGGTGATCGAGTGAAATTGCTATAACAGCGCACAGATAAATAGGACTAACGAGTTCTTTGTTTGAGTATAAATAGAGATTTATTTCATCTTGATGACAACTTCTACAGCCTTCATACAACATGGCGTCTTCTCTCTTCCGGGCCCAGATGTTGACTGGTTCCTAACAACAAACTACGTCACGACTTGAGCATCCTTCTTCCCATTCCACCCTGATGCTCAAGCGTGCTGTAGTTTTGCCCACCCCATATACACATACTGCTACATTGCGAGTCACGACCGCCCACGCTATCCTTCATGGCACATGAATGATTGATTGAGGCTTTCAGGTAGGGCTACTGTGGAAGGCGGAAGAGCCATTGACCAGACAGACATTCTGAATGCTCTACGAGAAGTAAGTCGTTTACGAGAACCAAGCGATGACTGTGAGTCTACAACCATGGTAAGGCTGCGAGACCTGCAAGATAAAAGAGGTGTGGTCAAACAAGAACACCACGCAGAAAGCCAAAGAAGATTAATAAATTAACACAGAACTTGTGTCGTGAGCTGCTACACGCTGCGGGATTTGCTGAGGAGGGGATCCGAGCACTTATGGACTGAATGGTTCGATGTGCAATGTGGATGATCTGTCGACTATCTAACTAACTAACTAATTTATATCACTTTCCCGGCATTTCCATCAATAGTCCCCACTCTTTTCATGCCCACCAATACTGCCCACATTGTCTCATGTCCATCAAAATGGCTCACTAGCTCGGCATCTCCATCAGTATGGCTGATTTTCTCGGCATCTCCGACAATATAGCTTAACTTCACGGCGTCTCCATCAATATGGCTCACTTTACCTTCATGGCAATTAGTATGCATATTGCACTGTGTCAGGTTCTCACATTTAAGAATGAATCTGGCTCGCTTGACCTAACATATGCGAGACATACACAGTCACAGAATGATTTGACTGGACACACGGTAACACTAAGTTCAATGTTTTATTTACACTTCACATGCAACACAATCTAATTCGGCATGTTGCCAGCACAATGTGAATACAATAATACACACAGTCAATGAATCAATACACTCACAGACTCAAACCACAGCCGCGCAGTCTTCCATCTTCTCACAAGAGATACTAGCAATCGACATTCAGGCACAGCGATAATACAAGCCTCTCTCAAACCACGTCTGTCCAGTCCGGCTACCCAAGCCTCGTCTGCCGTTTCTCGCTCTGAGCAATTGCCCTGTGGGATCGAGTCCAGCGGGAACTGCTTGCGTCACGCTTGTACTTGCTTGACCGCTGGCGGTTACTCTAACTCACCAGCGAACCTGTGGATAGGTAACTGGTATTTGCCTGGCACTCGTAACGACGCCGCGGCACAACTATTTGGGATTATGACACTCTCCCCGCCTCCCATTCATGAAAGGTATCACCTTTCATGTGAGCTCTTTGTAAATTTAGGGTTAATATTTTAACCCAGTCAGAATCTTCCCATTAGTTGTCATATGCATTGGCATAGGTTTAATTGAAATACGTAGGTATTGCAAGTTATATATATATATATATATATATATATATATATATATATATATATATATATATATATATATATATATATATATATATATTAACTCATGTGGTGTCAAAAGGTAACACCTCCCAAGTACAATCCTCTCGATGGATAATCACGTCCGTTGCAATTATGACACAGTCAGACCGGTAGCACCAGCATTACATGCAACTACCTCGCAATCAAAATCTAAAAAAAAATTTAAATACGTTCGAAAACGTCAGGTTAGACTGTAAGAAGTCCCAATATGAGACGACTTCAACCTTAGAGTCCTACCCAAATTTGGCAGGGAAACCTTATGTTGGTCTACAACTTCGGCAATCTCTTCCATGCCCAGCTGATGTCATCTTGGAGTGTTGACAACCTGGCAACACAAAGGTTATTTTTATACCTTACACATTACCACCTATTTCGATTTACTGCCCTTTGGTGTAATATGTGACAACAATTAAATAAAAGGGAAATAATCTAAACATATATTAAATACAATAAATCACATTTATTACTATATTTCTCAGCGTCATAGCTTGATGCTTCTTTACAATAGCGAAAAAAATGTTGTTACTGTGAACAAGTTGATCAAGATATGATTCTCCGATTACACTACTACAAAAATCATAATACACAATTCGCGTATTTTAAATTCGTTTTTCACAAATATTTTACATGCGTCATTAATTTTTGGGTTTTTGTTCATAGTCTGCTACACTTTTGTATAAATTTATAACTTTCCGGAAGTACACATGCACAGCTGATGTAAACGAAAGTTCTTCACACTCTTGTTCCGCAAGGATGTAACAATACTCGGAATGTCAAGTTGTTATAACTAGCTGGTGTGTTCGATGTTTCGTTGGAAACTTCTGGATTACAATGTTCTACAGTGGTTTAACTGTCACAGTTTGTTTCAATCACTCGTTCGTTTCTACGGATTAAAATGTCACTGGATAAGTCCGGTTTCCAGGTACCACGGATAACTTAAATTGTTCACTTGAGGTAAGTTATGAACGCATGTGGCACTGTTCTTTGTTCGTAATATTTACAATTAATATTGTTCACTTTCTACCACATACTACGCACTTATACAACACAATTATCACAATATTTATAAGATACTAGCACTATTTACAATGGGATCTGGTCCCTATCACATAATTCACAGCTTCTCTGGAAAATAACTTCATTACTGGCTGTGATGATCTGAGTGTTCTGACACACTGCACTCAGACATAAGTGGCTACTGGGTATCATCGGGACAACGGGACAAAAGATCGGCTAGTGTATTAAGCTTGCCGGGGATTTGTCTCACTTCAAAGCTGTAGTCTTGGAGCAAAAGAGACCATCGAGCTATCATGTGGTTAGTCGGCGCACCTGTTGCAATAATCGTCAGTGGACTATTGTCAGTTTCCACTATAAAATGCCTCCCAAGGAGGAATCTGGACAATTTTGTGATAGCAAACACAAGAGCGAGAGCTTCTTTCTGAGGTGTGGACCAACTTCGTTCCCTCGGTTTGAGTTTACGGCTTAGGTAATATATTATATTAGGAATATAGCCTCAGAATTTGAACATAAATATCTATAATATGTAATCTGTTTAATAGATTGTATATGTATCTACTTCTAGATTACTTTGTAATTATGGTAGTTTAATAATATAATTATTATATGTATTATATTATTATATGTTTAATTATTACTGAATAATTATTATATTCACTTATAAGGAAGCATAGAATGATTTATTGAGCTGTTTTCCTTAGGTCAGTGTTTTGCTATGTATCCTAGGATAGGGAATGATAGGAGCAGGGACAGATAGTTCATGCTATTTTGTTTCTGCATTTTGTATGAGATGTAATCGGCCATCAGGATCAATCCATGGCCGATGCTTACAGATGTCGTGACCGAAGATTCACATACTCTCACTATATTTCACAGATTTGACACCTTCAGCGCCAAGCTTTAGATGCGCCAACCTGTGTGACTCTTTGTGAAGCATCACTTACCACCATCTCACTTATACCTACCAAATAGGGTTTACACCCACTGTGCAACCAAGAAGTACAAGATAAGTGGCCACGATTTCCCGTTGGCCACCACCATCAGCATTCAACTCAAAATATAGTGCAGGCCAAAGAGTTTACTTCAATGATTAGACAATTTAGTAGATTCAATCCATAATATTAGGTATTCAATATAATACAGGGAAGTGTATCCCTTTTATGTACAGGGCTGCCTCCAGTGGAGCACCCAAAGTGTTATCATATATTAAATATTAATGTAATTTCAATTTTACCAACTCTTGTTACCTAAGTACCCTTAGTGATAGTAGTGTGAGAAGTTGCGAAAGTTTGTCTCTTTTAAATATTTTACTCTGTCTTTCTCCGTGTCGGGGAGAGTGATTAGAGTTTGGGGGCTCGAGCTTTTTATTTCAGGCACGTAGCTAGACAACCTTGGCAGACTGTCTTTATCATACAAGTATAGTTGTACGCCATTCCTGTCTGCCTGAACACTGTCAGAAGATTAGACTTGTTCTGGGACCTGTACTCCGTCTAGAATTACGAGCTATTCAGTCTTGTCTTCTCCAGTGACTTATTTTTCTATTCTTAGAAAGTCTATCCGCAGCAACTTTGATAGATTCCTTATCATCGTAACTGACGCTACGCTACAAGTGGTTGGCTATCGTCCGGTCTAGATAGTTCAAACTTTCAATCTTCTTTCACTAGAGATTCTAGTAAGGTGTTGCCTCACATTAGATCTCAATATTAAACTATACGGAGTAAAAATAGAGAAATTAATAGTGACAATAGGTAGTATAATATAGCATAACTAAACCCTAAGATAGCCAATGTAATATAACATACTAGAATAAAATATAACATAATATAACCTGGTCCCAAAAAGTTAGGGCCAAAATCATAAGTGAGTTTGGGCTGACGGGTAAGTCCCTGTGTCGTATCGTCAGTTGTGTATGTGAATACTGTCAGTGAATTTACTACTTATATAATTTCAGGACAGATCACTTAGTGGTGAGTAAGTGTATTTCAGGGTGCGCTATATTTTCCCAACTTTGTTACCAATCAATATGTCTTTCGAAAAGCCACCTACGACGGAGTAGCTGAGAGAAGAAGGTACTTTGTTAGGGTATGAAGGTGTCGAATTGGGCAGGGCAAGTATGTAAAAGAAGAAGAACGAGAGTGGAGAAGGGAACAACGGGACATCATTAAGGAAAGAGAGAAGGAAGCAAGAGAGGAAAGAATCGCAGAAATTGAATCTAGAGAGAAGATGCAGATGCGACAAGCTGAAATAGACCAACAGCTGAAGCAAGCGGAACTGGAAATGAAGAGGGAAGAACAGTTGAGACAGCATGAATTGGAAGTCAAGAGATTGGAGTTGCAAAATCCTGATGCTTCCAGGTACAGTAGTGCTAGTTCTCCCCATCACAGTAGTAAAATTTCTTCAGGACTGTCTCTCTCCCAAGGATCCATGAGCTTCCCACTGGCCCACTTCAACCCGAAGGAGGATCAGATGGATTAATACCTTGATCGCTTTGTCATCATGTGTGAAGCGTATAATCTGCCTAAAGAGAAATGTAATATCAAACTCTCCCAAGGACTCCGCGGCCCGGCTTTTGACGTATTTACAAAGCTTCCGCCAGGTCTTGAGCGGGACTTTGATACCCTCAAAAATGCTCTCTTACAAAGATTTGAATTAACCTCTGAAGCCTACAAGCTGAAGTTCCGTACAGCCAAAAGATCTCAGGGAGAATCATTTGCGCAGTTCGCCTCACGACAACACACGTATTTTACGAATTGGGTAGGACTGAGTAAATTTGATACTACCTATGAGGGGCTACAGGAAATGATGCTTGCAGATCAATTCAAAGAGGGTCTCCCGAAAGCTCTCCAAATGTTCATAGCTGAAAATGGTGGAGTTAGATTAGAAGAGATAATCTCACTAGCTGAAAGGTATTTAACTGCACATGGGGAGGCAGGTACTGCTAAACCTAGTCATACTGATAAGACCCAAAATAATCCTTCCACACAAAATCAGGGTTATCAAAACAATAACTCTGAAGGTAAGGACAACAGGTGGCACACTGGTAGTCCACACCAAAATCCAGGTAATTACAATAGTAAACAGTCATCTCAACCTCAACAACCTACAGGTAATAGAGGGGGTAATCAATATTGTAAAAATTGCAGAACAAATGACCACCATACGAGTTCTTGCAAAAACAAACCCCCTGTCCATTACACGGCTTGTTTGGCTTTGGCGGATAAAAACCACCAATGGAGGACCCCTGATGATAATCAAAGACCTCTTGTAGTTGAGACAGTTACTGTAAATGGGAGACAGGTACCGTGTTTATATGACACGGGTCTTGAGAGTGACGCGGCCATTGCAGCTCACTTAGTGAAACCTGGACAATTGACCGACTACACTACTGAGTTAAGAGGTGCTACTCTGAGCTCTGAACCAAAACTTGTTAAAGTTGCTAGGGTGAAGGTGACATCCAAATATGTCACCGGAACAGTTTCTGCTGTTGTGCTAGATGATCCAGTATATCCCTTTATGTTAGGGCGAAAATATGTATATTTGGGTGAACCTAAGTCCTCACCTTATACATGTGCTATGCAGACCCAGAGTCAGGGCACCGCTTTGAGTGAACCCGAAATTCTTATCCACCCATTATCTCGGGAGATTAGGGCTGCCCAACCAGCATGTCCCACCTTACAATCCTGCTGTGGCAAACTGCCAAAATCTAGAAATCCACCGGTAGCTGGTGATTTCTACGAAAAGGATAAACTGTTATACCGTAGGGCGGGAACTATGGATCACGTCCACGAGCAGTTTGTGGTACCCAAAAGGTATCGTAACCATGTCTTACAAATGGTACACTCCATCTCTGACAGTGGGCATATGGGGATGAAAGCAACAATTCAAAGGCTTTATTTCTCCTATATCTGGCCTGGGATGACCCGGTATATAAAACGATATGTCAGGTCATGTAAAGAGTGCCATCTGGTTCCACCTACTTTTGGTGGAACTCCACCAAAGATAGGTGATCAAGTATTAGTATTATCACCCAAGGGGGATAATCCTTTAGATATGGGACCATTCCTTATTACAGATAAGGTGTCTCGCACCCATTACAAACTAGACATTCAGGGTAGTCTGGAAGTCTTTCCCATGTATTTAATTAGGAAACATGTAGAAAGATTAAATGATCCACCGGTCCATCTGATGGCATTATCAGTGGCAACTGTGGTCGAAGGGGGAGATAACTCAGAGATGGAGTATCCCTTGACGCCTCAGGAGACAGTGAATGATGTCTCTATCCACCTGGATTCGGAGACATCTGAATCATGGAAGATGAGACGAATTCCAGAGTCTCATGCCCCTATGCGAACAGATAAGCCCGGATGGATTAAAGGTGCCACAGTAAACACGATGATAAACCGTACTGACCCAGTCCGACAAAATCATTTACCTGTTGCTGTATCAACCAGGAACCCTTATTCCTTTAAGGGAGAACACTCTCCGGGAATTCAGAATAGAGAAGAGGGCTGGGGACGACCAGGTCGTCATAGGTTTCCATGGAAACGACATCAAGGGAGGAGGTTTCTTAGAAAATGTCTTAGAAACGAAGAAGCAGGGCTTGAGTAGGCATTGCCCTACTGAAGAAGAGGGGAGACTGGTTCATATGTCCCAGGGTTGTTGGAGTAAGTGCCAACAAAATCTGATGGGTGTGCTGGTTGGAGTAAAGCCCGAATTCTCGAACTTTACTTTCAACGGTGGGCATATGTGACAAAGTCTCCAGCTTCCCCATCATCTTTTGATTAAATTGGATTAAATCCCATTTTAAAACCCTTATGTAATTATAGAAGAATTTAATTTCGTTTTTATTCCTATATATCTATGTTCAGATAGTACCTGTCTATAGTTTAAATCAACTTCTATTTACTGGTATGAAGGAATACGTTACATTAGCATAGGAGGAGAGGCTTAATTTACAAAGTAGTGTACCCAGCCAAATCTATAAATTTGGCTACGACTATTTCACAATTTGGTCGGAGAAATTACGACAACAAACTCCCTGGCATGACCACTTCCGGTCAGGGGAGAAATAGCTAAAATATGCCTTTTGCAATCCAGACGTCGGTGTAGAAACATCTGCTAGTCGCTAGGCTCTATAAAATACTTATAAAGTGTTAAGAGTTTTATCTTTGGCGCGTATTACGGCCATAAATATATTTAGATATATTAGAAAGATTCCTAGAGCAGTTTTCGTACCCAAATGTGGTCAGAAAATTAGAAGGGTAACGTATAGCTATTTGTATTGATAAAATTGTCGTGTGTACCCGATATTTCTGTGTGTAGGTAGTGGAAACCGCCGAAAATAGGTTATTTTACCGACTAAACTCGATCGCATATATTATACTTCGTACGGGTAGTTTACTAAACACGCAGGGAAAAGGGTAAAACGTAACTGCGTAGGAAATTACCTTTACATGAAGATTTAGAGAGGTGTAGACGATTTGAGATAGTTGTAAACTTGATAAAGTCGGATAGAACTCATTTTCGATAGTCCGTATAGCAGTATACAGCCATAGCAGGCCATACTAATCGAGCCGTTAGTTTAGGAAATACATAAGGCATTTCAGCAGCAGTGGTATTTCGAGGATGTGATAGTGATTGCGAATAATTAGAGATAATAATGAATATTTCGATATCGCGAAAATAGGAAATCTTACTAAACACGTGTACTAATGTCAAATACTAGCGTGGGAGATCCTAGGCATATCCATTAATTCTCATCGGTGATTTCTCACCAATTCGCAGTTCTGTTCTTGCCTGCCACTCCATTAACTTTCAGTCTATCATATTCTATTATGATAATTACATAAATTGTGTGTATTTTAAAATATACGTTACATAGAATCATTATTAAATATATGCTAGGAATATAGCCTCAGAATTTGAACATAAATATCTATAATATGTAATCTGTTTAATAGATTGTATATGTATCTACTTCTAGATTACTTTGTAATTATGGTAGTTTAATAATATAATTATTATATGTATTATATGATTATATGTTTAATTATTACTGAATAATTATTATATTCACTTATAAGGAAGCATAGAATGATTTATTGAGCTGTTTTCCTTAGGTCAGTGTTTTGCTATTTATCCTAGGATAGGGAATGATAGGGAGCAGGGACAGATAGTTCATGCTATTTTGTTTCTGCATTTTGTATGAGATGTAATCGGCCATCAGGATCAATCCATGGCCGATGCTTACAGATGTCGTGACCGAAGATTCACGTACTCTCACTATATTTCACAGATTTGACACCTTCAGCACCAAGCTTTAGATGCGCCAACCTGTGTGACGCTTTGTGAAGCATCACTTACCACCATCTCACTTATACCTACCAAATAGGGTTTACACCCACTGTGCAACCAAGAAGTACAAGATAAGTGGCCACGATTTCCCGTTGGCCACCACCATCAGCATTCAACTCAAAATATAGTGCAGGCCAAAGAGTTTACTTCAATGATTAGACAATTTAGTAGATTCAATCCATAATATTAGATATTCAATATAATACAGGGCAGTGTATCCCTTTTATGTACAGGGCTGCCTCCAGTGGAGCACCCAAAGTGTTATCATATATTAAATATTAATGTAATTTTAATTTTACCAACTCTAGTTGTTACCTAAGTACCCTTAGTGATAGTAGTGTGAGAAGTTGCGAAAGTTTGTCTCTTTTAAATATTTTACTCTGTCTTTCTCCGTGTCGGGGAGAGTGATTAGAGTTTGTGGAGGATCGAGCTTTTTATTTCAGGCACGTAGCTAGACAACCTTGGCAGACTGTCTTTATCATACAAGTATAGTTGTACGCCATTCCTGTCTGTCTGAACACTGTCAGAAGATTAGACTTGGTCTGGGACCTGTACTCCGTCTAGAATTACGAGCTATTCAGTCTTGTCTTCTCCAGTGACTTATTTTTCTATTCTTAGAAAGTCTATCCGCAGCAACTTTGATAGATTCCTTATCATCGTAGCTGACGCTACGCTACAGTAAAATATGTTCTATCTAACATTTTAGTACCACCTTTGTTACATTTCATGCGAGTAACTTATTACGTGAGATACGATCTATCATTTGAAACGCAGCTTTTGCTTGACCTATTTTGTTTGTAATCTTTGTCGCATATCTTTAATCTGATGTTATGATTGCCCCTTGATATTTAAATGTATCGGATCGGCTATGCATTTCTCATTTATAGTAATATCACATTTTGTTGGTATCTTTGTCTTTGATATAACCCTGGTTTCTGTTACCTTGACAGTCAAGGAAATTCCACTTTTGCACTGCCTGTTACTACAATGTCCAACATATACTCTCGACCTTTTGTATTTGCAACTATCAGTACAGTATCATCTTGATGACGGTGAGGTAGTGGGTTCAACGTAAGTTGCAAGTATCTTAGAAAGCGGAATAGGCTCGCCTGGTGACGAGAGACACTTGGAATAGGGAACACTAGCAGCCAAGCAAGTTAGTTAGTTAGTTAGTTAGTTAGTTAGTTAGTTAGTTAGTTAGTTAGTTAGTTAGTCGTTGGATTAACATCACGGCGCACTGTTTAACCCATAAGTGCTCCGTTTTCCTCCTAACTCAAACCTGAGTCTGAAGAAACTCAG
The DNA here is from genome assembly GCA_963921405.1 of Cepaea hortensis. Classification (NCBI taxonomy): domain Eukaryota; kingdom Metazoa; phylum Mollusca; class Gastropoda; order Stylommatophora; family Helicidae; genus Cepaea; species Cepaea hortensis. Next base: position 253,411,354 of record OY992876.1, read on the forward strand.
CTCAATGCACGAACTCCGTTGCATCAGCGAGGATCCTGAAATACTTTGGGTAGATTTTTAACTCGAAATTTTGCCCGGGCAGCACCGTTAGGCTACTCTTTTTCGATTTCCAACTGTCAAGGGATTTTTACGTGCGCAAAAGTACACACGGGCATCCGATCTCACTACCCAGAGACCAAGGGAAATTTTATTACTGGAAGTCCAGGTGGATTTTTTTACATAAATCCCGGTCCTCACCGGGGCCTGAACCCGGGACCTCCAGCACTCGAGGCTTGATGCTTGCTTTTAACGTGTTGGCATGGGAACCGGTCTTTCAGAAAGCAATGGCAAACTACTGAACGTAAAACTTGCCAAGACATCAAAACCGGCAGTAAAATGTTGATGTTGACAGCCACGTCCTGTATAGATATGCAACTTTTAAAAAAATTGCATATTACATAATGTCTTTCTTTCTTTCCCAAACATCCATTGTAGCAGTGGAGAGCGCAACACAATTAATTTCCTGAAATAGCAAACAAAATACAAATAATGGTGTCAATGTCCTGTAATGGACATAAGAAAGGATAGATGTTAGAGATAGAGACATGGGGTGAGTGAGGGGGAATAAGAATAGTCTAGATGCTGAAAGACCGGACTGTACCCATGAAGGACAGGTCATCATGAATTGAACTACGCAGTACGCCTAGTCTCAACCCGGTGTATGCGAGACATCTGACCTCCCACGGGTTGCACGAGGGGCAAACACCTCGTGACCACTGGGCAATCGAGGAAAAGCCAGACGGGCTTTGGACTGGACAGAGAGAGGATGCGTGTCTGAGAGTGTGGCAGGATAGACTCTACTAAGTACTTCAGGATTTGAATAGCTGAGCCGTGTGACTTATGCTTGTGTGTGTGGCCGCGATAGAGAACGGAGTGGCTTTATTGTAATGTATTGCTGAATTATCGCGACATTGTGATATGTTATGAATGTGTGCGAGAACGAACGCTGATGAGACATTATTGTTATTGTGATTATATCCTAATGTAATAAATTATATCTTATTGACTCATGCGTTGACGTCTCATCTATGCTCGCACTATCTACCTGTCTTCAACCCTTCACCTTTAAATACCTCTAGACGCTGACAAATGGTTATATAAAGACATAGATAACAATAAAAAGTGATACAATTAGAAGGGAAAAGCCGCATGACATTATACGAGCAGATGTAAGATGCGTAGCACAGATTAAGAGCAGAATATGTCAATTAAAAGCTGTAATATTTCAGATTTGGAAAAGATTGTGATGTAATATTTCAGATTTGGAACGTATTATGATGCGATATTTCACTCTTATTAACAGGCAGAAAGAGAGTACTGAAATGTTTCATAGAATCCGCTCTGCAGTGTGGTAATGGGCCTTGGAATGTGAAGGAGCAAATTAAGACGAGATTGGAGACTACTAAGATTTGGCTTCTGTAACGATCGCTGCTAATATCGAGGGCTGCTACAATAATATCTAGTGCCTGGAATATTTTAATGAAATGTTAGTTGCATATACTTTATAGGATGTCGGAGCACCAACTAAATTCATTACAAACAACATCTTTAGGCACTTTTGTAGACTATGTTAAGCAAAATACATCGTGTTGGAACTATCTAAACGCCTTCTTTATTTTTGCAAAAGTCGAGTCTGTGTTAATACTTATATCGTTTAATGCGTTTCCTGTCACATTGTATAGGTGCACATTATCTTACTTAATTCGGCAAAATATCTAACAACACTAAAGAATTTTCGGTTTTTCGGAGTTTTGTGTTATAATACATGTATATTGTCATGTAATAAAACATAAGCACAGTGTTTAAGGATAATGCTACTTACAACTTCCATCTTGGCCAACTGGGAAAAGCATGATAACAGTTTCTAAATTGTAATATAATATTAATAGTAATAATAATAATAATAATAGTATTAATATAATATAATAAATATAAAAATGTATAGTAAATAGTAAATAAATAGTATCATAGAAATTCAAGAAACCGACACAGATGCCACCGAAGAACTATAACCAGACATACCGAAAGAAGAAATTATAGAAGCCGTCAGATTAGGCCATTGAATAAATCACCAGGACAAGATGAAATACTAAATGAACTAATTAAAGCAGCAAGAGAATTAGGAACAGCATGACTACATAGACTATTCAACCATGTTTGGGTAGAATAACAGACACCGCGAGACTGGGGAAACGCCGTAATTATTCCAATCTGGAAAAACACAGTCAGCAAAAGAGACTGCACACAATACGGAGGCATTTCACTGTTGAGTCATACTGGGAAAATATTTTGCAAAATACTTGAGAATAGATTACGAACTACTATGGAACCCCAGCTAAGCGAAACACAACATGGATTTAGGAAAAACAAAGGATGCACAGATGCCATGTTTGCTCTTAGAATCGAATTCAATGAAACACTCTACTTAGCCTTTGTCGACCAAGAAAAGGCATTTGATAGTGTAGGTAGAAACAAGCTTTGGGAAATCCTTAAACAATATGGAGTGAATACACATCTAACAAACCTATGTAGAAGCTTATACAACAACAGTGAATGCACGTGAGAGCAACTGGAGGACACTCAGAACCCTCCACCATAAGATCTGGAGTACGACAAGGTTGTGTTCTTGTCCCCTCTCTTGTTAATAACATATATAGACAACATATATGAAGAAACCAGCCAAACAGAGACAGCAAGAACACCGCATGATGGAAGAACCATCTGCAAACCTAACCATTAGAGAACTCCTGTTTGCGGACTACCAATCACTAATAGCAAAATCAGAAGCTGAATTACAAGACCACATGAATAATCTAAATGAAATGTGTAGGGAACATAAAATGAAAATTAGCACTAGTAAAACAGAGGTAATGACTGTAACTAAAGAAGCAAAAGCAACAACGATTAACCTAAACGAACATCCCTTGAAACAAGTAAAGAGTTTCAAGTTCCTAGGAAGTAAAATATCATCAAATGGCAAATCATAAGACGAGTTCGAAAATAGATGCAATAAGGCAAACCAACTTATTGGACAAATAGCATCAATACTAAAGAACAAACATGTATCAATAACGATTAATAAAGCACTTTACAACACAATCTTACTACCAACTCTATGTTACCAATGCCAAACCTGGACAATGACAGAAAAAGAGAAAAGAAAAATCACAACAGAAATGGGATTCCTGAGAAGAATACTCAATGTATCAAGACGAGATAAGATCAGAAATGAAGATATCAGGACTAAAGTAGGGGTTATAGCTGCACTAGAATTTATTAGAAGACAGCAATTCAAATCATTTGGCCATGCAAGTAGGTTACCACCTAACAGTATACCAAAATAAGCAATGATGTACAGACCAGGGGGAAACAGAGGAAGAGATGGACGCAGGGAATAACAGAGTCCTTGGGAATATCGATATATGAAGCCCATAAGCGGGCACTCTACCGCTGTTTATACTTCACCTCGACATCGCAAGGTACAAGAGGAACATGATGAGATCAGATGATGATGATGATGAGTATTTAATGTGGGCAACTAAACACTAATATGGGGACCCAGACAGTGGCTAGCAAGCTTGTCTGATCACGAGGTATTCACCAGCATCACCATGTGACTTACCAGCTGACGTAGGCGTCCATGTCTTTCCACAGATCTCAGCTCTTTGTGCTATGGATCGACTCTGCTGATGATATTCCACCAAGACACAGTCCATCCAGCAAATTTATTTGTTGTCTGCTTCTGCCTTTTTTCCCCACGGATCTTTCCAGATTTCACGATATTTTATAATGCCTCTCTTCTCTCCACATGATCAAAGAATGCTGTTCGTCTGTTTCTTATAGTTGTACTAGCTGACCCGGCCCGGCTTCGCCCAGATCCTGGTGGGGAGCATCTCATTTAATTCATATAAGTAGTCATATAAGCTCCCGTTCCCGACTATCCATCTGTCTGTCTGTCTGTCTGTCTGTCTATCTGTCTGTCTGTCTGTCTGACCCGGCCCGGCTTCGCCCAGACCCTGATGGGGAGCATCTCATTTAATTCATATAAGTAGTCATATAAGTTCCCGTTCCCGACTGTCTGTCTGTCTGTCTGTCTGACCCGGCCCGGCTTCGTCCAGCCCCTGGTGGGGAGCATCTCATTTAATTCATATAAGTAGTCATATAAGCTCCCGTTCCCGTTCCCGACTATCTACTGTCTGTCTGTCTATTATTAGAAAGAGCACTTGAAAGATCTTTACATCTTCCCCCAACAATTAACTTGAGGAAATGGAGCGTCTCATTTAATTCATATTCGGCCCCTGCTCCCGTTCCCGTTCCCAAAAAAGACGACCCGGATCGGCTTCGCCCAGTCCCTGGTGGGGAGCATATCATTTAATTCATATTCGGCGGAGGGAGGAGGAGGAGGGAAAAGGAGGGAGGAGGAAGAGACAGGAGGAGGAGGGAGGAGGAGGGATTAGGAGGTGGAGGGAGGAATGAGGGGAGAGGGAGGAGGAGGGAGTAGGAGGTAGGAGGAAGGAGGAGGAGGAGGAGGGAGGAGGAGGAGAGAGGAGGAGGAGGGAGAGGGAGGAGGAGAAGGAGGGAGGAGGAGGGAGAACGAGGAGGGAGGAGGCGGAGGGAGAAGGAGGAAGGAGGAGGAGGGAGGAGGAGGGAGAGGGAGGAGGAGAGAAGAGGAGGAGGGAGAAGGAGAAAGGAGGAGGAATGAGGAGGAGGAGGGAGGAGGAAGAGGGAGAATGAGGAGGGAAGAGGGAGGAGGAGGGAGGATGAGGAGGGGGGAGGGAGAGGGAGGAGGAAGAAGATGAGGGAGGAGGAGGGAGGAGGAGAGAGGAGGAGGAGGGTGGAGGTAGAGGGAGGAGGAGGGAGTTCGCCATACCGAATTCAAATCAAATCAAATCAAATCAACTTTATTAGGGTCACAAATTGGGCGCGCAGGCCCGTCTTACATTCGGCCCTTCCAATCACTCGTCTTTCGTTCATCAAGAGCATTATACATTTACATAGGAAGAAAAATAAACATTGTGAAATGAATGTTGTAAACATAAACAAGGCTAAACATGGAGAAAAATGTGTACATAAAAAGTATGTGACGTAAAAGTAGTGATGCCAGCGCGTCCCACACACACACACACACACACACACACACACACCACACACACTCTCTCTCTCTCTCTCTCTCATTCACTCTCACTCTCACTCATTCTGTCTCTTCCGCTCACTCATTCACTCTCCCGCTCACTCATTCACTCTCCCGTTCAATCATTCACTCTCCCGCTCACTCATTCACTCTCCCGCTCACTCATTCACTCTCACTCATTCACTCTCATGCTCATTCATTCACTCTCACGCTCACTCATTCACTGTCCCGCCCACTCATTCACTCTGCCGCTCACTCATTCACTCTCACTCTCACTCATTTACTCACACGCCCACTCATTCACTCTCACGCTCAATCATTCACTCTCCCGCTCACTGATTCACTCTCACGCTCACTCATTCACTCTCACGCTCACTCATTCCTTCTCACGCTCACTCATTCACTCTCACTCATTCACTCTCACGCTCACTCAATCACTCTCACGCTCACTCATTCACTCTCACACTCACTCATTCACTCTCACGCTCACTCATTCACTCTCCCGCTCACTCATTCACTCTCCCGCTCAATCATTCACTCTCCAGCTCACTCATTCACTCTCACTAATTCACTCTCCCGCTCACTCATTCACTCTCCCGCTCACTCATTCCTTCTCACGCTCACTCATTCACTCTCACTCATTCACTCTCCCACTCACTCATTCACTCTTCCGCTCACTCATTCACTCTCCCGCTCACTCATTCACTCTCACGCTCACTCATTCACTCTCCCGCTCACTCATTCACTCTCCCGCTCACTCATTCACTCTCACGCTCACTCATTCACTCGCCCGCTCACTCATTCACCCTCACTCATTCACTCTCCCGCTCTCTCATTCACTCTCACGCTCAATCATTCACTCTCCTGCTCACTCATTCACTCTCACTCATTCACTCTCACGCTCACTCATTCACTCTCACGCTCACTCATTCACTCTCACGCTCACTCATTCACTCCCACACACAGACACTCTCACTCATTCACTCTCACGCTCACTCATTCGCTCTCACGCTCACTCATTCACTCTCCCGCTCACTCATTCAAACTCACGCTCACTCATTCACTCTCACGCTCACTCATTCACTCTCCCGCTCACTCATTCACTCTCACTCATTCACTCTCCCGCTCACTCATTCACTCTCACGCTCAATCATTCACTCTCCCGCTCACTCATTCACTCTCACTCATTCACTCTCACGCTTACTCATTCACTCTCACGCTCACTCATTCACTCTCACGCTCACTCATTCACTCTCACGCTCACTCATTCTGTCTCTCATTCACACTAACTCACTCTCTCACTCAAACTATAGTAATGAACATAAGTTTAGATTATACATGATAAAATCAAATGGTATTTAACTTATAATATGACAGATGAGAATACACAAACATATGGATTCGCGTGTTACATAACATGCGTGTTACATACTCGTCTAGGTTCTGTGATTTCGGTCCTTCCATTGATTGTTCTTCCCTTCTACATGACTGTAGATAACTTCTTTACACATATTCTTCGCTTTTCCTAGCGTTGTGGTTCAGGGATTCTTTGATCTCTTCTATTTACGTACGTATTTAGGGAGGGGGAGGAGGGAGGAGGAGGAAGAAAAAAAACTATGACAGTTGGCAGCGCGGGATTGTGAGAAAGACGTGTAGAAAATTTCATCTCAATCGGATGGACCGTTCGCGAACACATAAAGGGAGGAGGAGGGAGGAGGAGGAGGAGGGAGGAAGAGGAGGGAGGAGGAAGAGGAAGGAGGAGGGAGGAGGAGAGAGGAGGAGGAAGAGGGAGGAGGAGGAAGAGGGAGAAGGAGGAGGAGGGAGGAGGAGGGAGAAGGAGGGCGGAGGAGAACGCAACAGGAGGAGGGGGAGGAGGAGGAGGGAGGAGGAAGAGGGAGGAGGAGGGAGGAGGAGAAGAGAGGAGGAGGAGAGAGGAAGTGGAGGGAGAAGGAGGAGGGAGGAAGAGGTAGAAGGAGGAGGGAAAAAGAGGAGTGAGGAGGGAGGAGAAGGAGGGGAGGAGGAGGAATGATGAGGAGGGAGGAGGAAGAGGGAGGAGGAGGGATGTGGAGGAGGAGGAGGGAGAAGGTGGAGGGAGGAGGAGAAGGGAGGAGGAAAGAGAGGGGGAGAAGGGAGGGGGAGGAAGAGGGACGATGAGAAGAGAGGAGGAGGGAAGAGGAGTGATTAGGAGGATGGAGGAGGTAAGAGGAGGAGGAGAGAGGAGGAGGAAGAGGGAGGAGGATGGGTGAGGAATAGGATGGAGAGGGGGAGGGGAAGAGGAAGAGGGGAGGAGGAGGGGAGAGGAGGAGGAGGATTATAACGCATATGCCTGTAGATTTAATACTGGCTGAAGTTGTTCCACGTCTTCTTAGAGTTGGCGACAGTGTAAAGAAACATAAAATCTTCAAACTTGATAGAGATAAGGTAACTATTATTAATAACCGACATGACTGTAGATAACTTCTTTAGCATAAAAAGATGAGTTACAATGTTATGCATTATGAATTATTTTTATGAAAACTTTGAAAATGCCTTAAAGATTATATCATTATTTATTATAACTCATATCCCTGTAAATAACTATAGACAAAGAGTTTATATATCTTTGAAAACGATGCAACAATATGACTATAAGATATACAGAAAAGTTATTAAAAGTTATGCCCCTTGAAATAACTTTTCTAGAGTTAAGTCCCATCGCTATATAGAAATTAAAATGACAAATGATAAATTAAATAATATTAAGTAAGTAGCCGATTTAACACTAAAAAAATATGACAGTTGGCAGCGCGAGAATGAGAGGAAGACGTGTAGAAAATTCCATCTCAATCGGATGGACCGTTCGCGAACGCATAAAGGACACACACACATCCATACATCCTTTTTTATATATAAGACACTAGCTGACCCGGCCCGGCTTCGCCCAGACTCTGGTGGGGAGCATCTCATTTAATTCATATAAGTAGTCATATAAGCTCCCGTTCCCGTTCCCGACTATCTATCTGTCTGTCTGTCTATCTGTCTGACCCGGCCCGGCTTCGCCCAGACCCTGATGGGGAGCATCTCATTTAATTCATATAAAAAGTCATATAAGTTCCCGTTACCGACTATCTGTCTGTCTGTCTGTCTGGCCCGGCCCGGCTTCGCCCAGCCCCTGGTGGGGAGCATTTCATTTAATTCATATAAGTAGTCATATAAGCTCCCGTTCCCGTTCCCGACTATCTACTGTCTGTCTGTCTATTATTAGAAAGAGCACTTGAAAGATCTTTATATCTTCCCCCAACAATTAACTTGGGTAAATGGAGCGTCTTATTTAATTCATATTCGGCCCTGCTCCCGTTCCCGTTCCCAAAAAATACGACCCGGCCCGGCTTCGCCCAGTCCCTGGTGGGGAGCATATAATTTAATTCATATTCGGCGGATGGAGGAGGAGGAAGGAGCAGGAGGGAGGAGGAGGAGACAGAAAGAGGAGGGAGGAGTAGGAGGGATTAGGAGGAGGGATTTGGAGGAGGAGGGAGGAATGAGGGGAGAGGGAGGAGTAGGAAGGAGGAGGGAGGAGGAGGGAGGAGGAGGAAGAGCGAGGAGGAGGTAGGAGGTAGGAGGAGGGAGGAGGAGGGGAGAGGAGGAGGAAGCGGGAGGAGGAGGGAGAATGAGGAGAGGAGGAAGGAGGAGGAGAAGGGAGGAGGTGAGGAGGAGGAGGGAGGAGGAGGAGGGAGAATGAGAGGGGGAGGAGGGAAAGGGAGGAGGGAGAATGAGAGGGGGAGGAGGGAAAGAGAGGAGGAAGAGGAGGAGGAAGGAGGAGGAGGGTGGAGGGAGGAGGTAGAGGGAGGAGGTAGAGGGAGGAGGAGGGAGGAGGAGAAGGGGGAGGAGGAGGAAGGAGGAGGATGGAGGAGGGAGGAGGAGGGAGAAGGAGGAGGAGGAAGAGGGAGGGGGAGGAGGGAGAGGGAAGAGGAGGGAGGAGGAGAGATGAGGAGGAGGGAGGAGGTGGAGGGAGAAGGAGGAAGGAGGAGGAGGGAGGAGGAGGGGGAGGAGGGAGAGGAGGAGGGAGAGGGAAGAGGAGGGAGGAGGAGGGATGAGGAGGAGGGAGGAGGAGGAAGGAGGAGGAGGGAGGAGGAGGGAAGAGGGAGAAGGAGGAGGGAGGGTGAGGAGGTAGAGGGAGGAGGAAGAGGAGGAGGGAGGAGGAGGAGAGAGGATGAGGAGGGTGGAGGGAGGAGGTAGAGGGAGAAGGAGGAGGAGGGAGGAGGAGGGAGTTCGCCATTCCGAATTCATACTCGTCTAGGTTCTGTGATTTCGGTCCTTCCATTGATTGTTCTTCCCTTCTACATGACTGTAGATAACTTCTTTACACATAAAAAGATGAATTGTTATTGACATTGCCGTCTGACGATTCTGTGTAGTCACGTCATTTTATTCGCTTTTCCTAGCGTTGTGGTTCAGGGATTCTTTGATCTCTTCTATTTACGTACGTATTTAGAGAGGGGGAGCAGGGATGAGAAGGAAGAAGAAAAAAAAACTATGACAGTTGGCAGCGCGAGAATGAGAGGAAGAAGTGTAGAAAATTTCATCTCAATCGGATGGACTGTTCGCGAACACATAAAGGACATACATACATACATACAGACGGAGATTATCGTTTATATATAAGATAACTAGCTGACACGACCCGGCTTCGCCCAGTCCCTGGTGGGGAGAATCTCATTTAATTCATATAAGTAGTCAAATAAGTTCTCGTTCCCGTTACCGACTATCCGTCTGTCTGTCTGTCTGTCTGTCTGTCTGTCTGTCTGTCTGACCCGGCCCGGCATCGCCCAGCTCCTGGTGTGGAGCATCTCATTTAATTCATATAAGTAGTCATATAAGCTCCCGTTCCCGTTCCCGACTATCTATCTGTCTGTCTATCTGTCTATCTGTCTGTCTTTCTGATCCGGCCCGGCTTCGTCCAGCCCCTGATGGGGAGCATCTCATTTAATTCATATAAGTAGTCATATAAGTTCCCGTTCCCGACTGTCTTGTCTGTCTGTCTGTCTGTCTGTCCCTCCCTCTCTGTCTGTCTGTCTGTCTGTCTGCCTGTCTGTCTAATCATTTATTGGTTGCAGTTAGAACAACCTTAGATAAACGAAGACCAAATTACAAAAAGCATTAGAAAGAGCACTTGAAAGATCTTTACATCTTCCCCAACAATTAACTTGGGTAAATGGAGCGGCAGCAGCAGCAATAGAAGAAGAAGAAAAAGGAGGAGTAGGAGCTGGGAGGAGGAAGAGGGAGGTGGAGGAGGGAGGAGGAAGGAAGAGATAGGCGGAGAGAGGAGGAGGAGGGAAGAGGAGGGAGAAGGAAGGAGGAGGAGGAGTAGGGGGTATAGGAGGAAGGAGGAGGGAGTAGGAGGAGGAGAGAGGAGGAGGGAGGAGGAGGAGGGAGGAGAAGGGAGGAGGATGGAGGAGGAAGGAGAAGGAAGGAGGAGGAGGGAGGAGGAGGGAGGAGGGGGAGGAGGAGTAGGGAAGAGGAGGAAGAGGGAGGAGCGGGAGGAAGAAGAGGGAGGAGGAAGGAGGAGGGGAGGAGGAGGAGGGAGGAGGAGGCGGAGGGAGAAGGAGGAGGGAGTAGTAGGGAGGAGGAAGAGGGAGAAGGAGGAGAAGGAGGGGGAGAAGGAGGATCGAGGAGGAGGGAGGAGGATGGAGGAGGAGAAGGGAGGAGGAGGAGGGGGAGGAGGAGGGAGGAAGAGGGAGGAGAAGGAGGAGGAGGGAGGAGGAGGAGGGAGGAGGAGGGTGTAGGAGGAGAAGGGAGGAGGAGGAACGAACGAACGAACGAACAGACTTTATTTTCAAAGGGTAACAAATTGGGCACGCAGGCCCGTCTTACATTCGGCCCTTCCACTCACTCAGCTTTCTTTCATCAACAGTGCATAGGAAAAAACATTGTCACATGAATTTTGTAAACATAAACAATGCATATTACTATGTTATGAGACACATCCACCACCCACCCACACATCCCCCATTCTCTCCAACTCCCCCACACAACCACACACATCCACACACACATACATTCCCCCACCCATCCACCACATCCCTACACCTACACATCTCCCCACCCACACACACCTCTCACCCACCACACATCCCATCCACCCACACCCCAAGCACACATGCATTCAAAAACCCACACATCCCCCACCTACACACATCTCCCCACCCACTCACATATCCTCTACCCGTCCCATTACCCACCAACAATCACTCACCCACATATCCTCCTCCACCCACACACCTCCACCCACCCAGCCAAACACACATTCCTCAGCCACACACACATCTCCCCGTCAACTCACATATTCCGCACCTACCCACACACAAATTCCGCACCCACCCACATAGTCTCCCATCTCCCCCAGCCCACTCACAGATCCCGAGACCACACCTACAAACAGCCCCCACCATCTCCTAACCTGCACACACTCACCCACCCACACATCCTCTACCCACCCACACATCCTCTACCCACACATCCCCCAACCAAACATCCCTTAACCACACACCCTTACTCATATACAATCACCCACCCACACATCCTCTACCCAACCACACATCCTCCATCCACCCATCCCCCAGCCACACATCCCTTAACCACACACCCCTACCCATATATACACACATCCCCACCCACGCACAATCTCCCCACCCATACACACATCCCCACCCACCAACACATCCCCCATTCACAAACACACACCTCCCATCCACGCACACACAACCCACACACACATCCCCAACTCATACACTCATCCCCAGACACACGTACTTATCCCTCAACCACTAACACCCACACATCCCTTACCCACTCATCAACACATACATCTCCTATCTACCCACCCACACTCACACACCCCAACCACCCATCTAAGCACATATCCCCACCCTCACACACATCCTTCACCCACCCGAAAACCCAAACACACCTTCACCCATACACACACACATCATTTATCCACAACCAGCTCCCCTCCCACACAACACCACGCCCACACACATCCCAAAGACACATCACTCCCCCACACACACACATCTCCCCACACATCTCCTACCCATCCACACATCCCCCAACTACAATCACCCTCACTACCCACACATACATCCTCCATCCAGCCACACACCCACACCCAGCCAGACATATCCCCCACCCACACACACATCTCCAAATCCATCACCCACACCCATTATGCACCCCTCCCCAACCCGCATACATCCCAGCATTAAAGAAAGCTTTAAGCATAAAAAGATGAGTTACAATGTTATGCATTATGCATTATTTTTATGAAAACTTTGAAAATGCCTTAAAGATTGTATCATTATTTATTATAACTCATATGCCGGTATATAACTATAGACAATGAGTTTATAAATCTTTGAAAACGATGCAACAATATGACTATAAGATATACAGAAAAGTCATTAAAAGTTATGTCCCTTGAAATAACATTTCTAGAGTTAAGTCCCCTTGCTATATAGAAATAATAATGGAAAATGAAAAATTAAATAATATTAAGTAAGCAGCCGACTTTACACTAAAAACATATCACAGTTGGCAGCGCGGGAATGAGAGGAAGACGTGTAGAAAATTTCATCTCAATCGGATGGACCGTTCGCGAACGCATAAAGGGCATACATACAGACGGAGATTGCCTTTTATATATAAGATGTTCTCACTTCATTAGCCACTTCCGGCCAATCATTTTAGTTACTCTGGCAGTCCAAAGTATTCGCAATATTCGACTCAGAAACCACATCCCTGTTGCTTATAAGCCTTTCCTAATGTTTTCATTAACGTTCCATATGGAACATCAGGTTCTATATAACATTTATGCACTCTATTTCTGGCGTTAAATGTGAATGACTTATTTTATCAGCTACATTTCATGTTCTGGAATGCAGCTTTCGCTTGACCTATTCAGCAGTTAATCGCTGTGGTGCACCTTCCATCTGATGTCATAATCGCCCCTAGGTATTTATATTTATCAACTCGGTTACCTAGCATTCATAGGTTCGAACTCTAGACCTGATAAACCTAACCTGTGTGAAAATGTGTACCAGGAAATGTATGGAGGAGTAAAGACGGCCGGCGCTATATTGATCACATCAGCCCTGGAGTGTTGATTTTTCTATAGACAAATGTGACTATCGTCATATTCTCATATAGCTCAAGGCGTCTAAAAATTAGACCTCCACTGATGTTTTTTACATAAGATAATATAATAGTGGTGGTAGAGTGGATTGCATGCTAGCCGTCCTACCCGGCCGTTATGTATTCGAATCCTCATCCTGTAGGATACTTTTTACATTCACCAGGACTCTCGGGTCCACATGCCTATAATGAGTATCGGGAAATTGCATTGTCTTCATTTCCAACAATAAAGTTCACTTTCTCGGCATCTCCACCACTATGGCTTACATTATCGGCATCTTCATCAAAATGGCACACTCTATTCATCTTCATCAATATTGTTCATTTTCTTCATCTCCGAGAATATTGCCCAGGTTCTTCATCTACATCAATGTGGCTCACTTTCTAGCCATCTTCATCAGTATGGTTCACCTTCTTCATTTAAATAAATATGTCTCACTATCTCCGCATTTCCATTAATATGGCTCACTCTCTTTTTATCCCTATCAATTTGGCTCATTCTCTTCATTTTCAACAATATGATTCATTTTCTTCATCTCTATCAATATCTATCTTAGTGTCTATAAGTATGCATATTACACTGTAACGATGATTCACACAGTATAATCGTAATGGCATGGAAAAAACCACAGTTGGTAACGTTTAACACATGTTACAGACTTCAAAGCAATGGCCAGGGTGGAAATCAAAGGATGTTAACTGAGCTAAATGTATCAAGATATACTTACGAGAAACGGCCAGTAATGTTACTAGCAGAAAGACCGCGATTGTTGCAAACATCTTTATCACGAAGAAACAAAGATGTTTGGCTGTATTTACAAAGCTAGAATACAATAACTAAATGGCAAAGGTCAATGTAAATGTAGATCCATAGGAGTTACTACCGTTGGCATATGAATTGTTAGTCCTTCGCATAATCTGGACCATACTGAAATGGGGTGATCAGTTCCATTCATCTATTCAACCGAGACAATTCCCAGACAGTACTTAAACACTGTCTGATACTAATGTTTATGAGGTTGAGTCGACTCCAGAGCGGGACTGGAAAACAATAATCCTGTCGCTGTCCATGAGGATAGAACTCGAAACACTGTCTCATCAGGTAAGCGCACTAACCACTATGCTGCCGTGGAAATTTTTTGTTTAATGGTTTTAATCGATTCAAAAATGAAAGATGAGTAAAATGACAGTCATGGGTACACATTTCCAAGATGCTTTTTAAATGCACTGTCCACTTTACAAGAAGCAAATGCCGCAAATCAAGCAAAACTTTGCAGCCGGAGATTCACCCCGAAGAACACTGAGCACGACACGACAAATTAAATATACATATGATGAAAATTTTGAGACTAAAATAAACAGGTGATTATTTATTTTCTTGATGATTTTTTTTTAAATCTCAAATTAAAAATATCTTTTGATAAGGATGGCAAACATGTACACAGAGCAGAAACAAGAAGAGTGACAGCTCGGTGTGATAAGTTGTAACATGGGATGGATGGGTTAAATATATACGACTGTACTAGATATGAATATACAGTGCTGACATACATACATGAAAATGGATTTATATATCTGGGAGACTTGAATTTAACAAAGCCCACATATTTGATAATTTAGCTGACGGAATTCTAACAATGACTATTAACAAGTGCATAAACATTACACTTTATGATCCCACTTCACACAAATATTGAATGCCCTAGAAACGTGTGAACACAAAAGAAGACACTAAATGTTAAGCACTTGTTTGCAGTAATAGTTCAGGACTCTATAACAGCTACTATATATATATATATATATATATATATATATATATATATATATATATATATATATATATATATATATATATATATATATATATATATATATATATATATAATGTCCTCGCTGTCATGATAAAATGTTCAAACCTGGAGATAAAACTGTTTAAACAAATGACATTCCGCTGGATGAGAAATTCTCTTCGGGCATGGCTAGCTAGACCTCAGCTTCTCCGTAAAATACCAGATGGCTCCACAATCTAACAGACTACGTACATTGTCTACACACAAGATCAATCTTATCCTTTCTGGCTCTGACATAGTTGCAACCTCATCGATTCTTCAAGCTGCCAGTGTGAAGGGCGCATGCACTCATTTCTTCTTCTGGGTTTTTGTCTTTTTAGCGGCTGTGGTGCCCTTAGGCCAGCCACGTCCACGATCTGACTTTGTGGCTTTCTCTGCATCCTGCTTGGGTTTTTCCTTTGGTGACTCTTTGCCTTTCTTTGGTGATGCTTCTGGGGCAGCATTGGTTGCTGCTTCAGCTGCGGCCTCTGCATCAGCAGGAGCTTCGGGTGGTGCAGTAGTAGCAGCAGCAGCAGCGGCGGCCTTCCTCTTGGGCATTTTATGACTTTCTCAAATATCAACAGACTACGCTAAAAGCATCCAGACTGGATCTTCCTCCGTGGAAATAAAAGATACTTCTAGGAAAACCGCGATTCTGAAGATTTACTTGTCCATTGATCTTCCGCGTTACTCTTGAGACTTAATTGACTAATATTGTGTTAAACGATTTGGAATAGCGATACTTGTTTGCTGTGTTTGTCAAGCCCCTGACACCCCCCCCCCCCCAATTTATAGATTGGAAACACCTATTTTAACCACAGTAAAATACGGGGGGGGGGGGGGGGGGGGCTGAGTGGTCTCGAGTTATGGTGTCCGCCTCGAGTGCTGGAGGTCCCGGGTTCAGGCCCCGGTGAGGACCGGGATTTATTTAAAAAATCCACCTGGACTTCCAGTAATAAAATTTTCGCTAGTCTCTGGGTAGTGAGATCGGACGCCCGTGTATATTGCTGCGTACGTAAAAAATCCCTTGGCAGTTGGAAATCGAACAAGAGTAGCCTAACAGCGCTGCCCGGGCAAAATTTCGAGTTAAAAATCTACCCAAAGTATTTCAGGATCCTCGCCGACGCAACGGAGTTCGTGCATTGAGCTGAGTTTCTCCAGACTCAGGTTTGAGTTAGGAGGAAAACGGAGCACTTATGGGTTAAATCGTGTGCCGTGATGTTGAACCAACGACTAAACTAAACTAAACTAAACAGTAAAATACGACTTTACAGACGGAAAAGCACTAACAGGAAAATACACAAGCAAACTGACTACATAATTTTAATAAAATATTTAGAAATTCATCAATAAATGTTAAGAAAATGGCTGAAGATAACTGTAATAGCGATCACGTACTACTCATCTCATCTCATCGTGTTACTCTTGTACCCTGCGATGTCGAAGTGAAGCATAAACAGCGGGAGAGTGCCCCTTTATGGGCTTCATGTATTGATATTCCCATAGATTCTTCTTTTCCCTCTGTCAGCTGTTTACGTGGCCGGATTATTCTTCTGCTTTCATCAGATCTGTACATCATTGCTTGCCGTGGTATATTGTTAGTTGGTAACCTAGTTACATGGCCAAACCATTTAACTTACTGTTTTTCCCCCCACGAAATCTAGCACTATTGTAACCATCACTTTAGTCCCGATTCATTCGTTTCTGATTTTCTCTCTTCTTGATACGTTGAGTATTATTCCCATGAATCTCACTTCTGTTGTTATAATGTTTCTTTTATCTTTTTCTGGCAATGTCCTTTGATCAAACTGAAATAATTAACAGCGAAAAAGGAGAACAATAAGTGAACAAAAACAAATCCTAAAAAGATGGAGTCAGTATGTAAAACAACTTCTCATCTTTTCATCAGATGTCACTGGAATTCAGGAGACCGACACAGATGCCATCAAAGAACTAGAACCAGATATACTGAAGGAAAATAAAATAGAGACGCCACCAGATTCTTCTTCTTCTTCAGCGTTCCGAACCATTGGGGTTCTTTGCTGCAGATACAATCCGTCTCCATTAGTCTCTCTGGTTGACCTTCTCTTGCCAGTCGTTGATTCCAAGTGCTTGTAGGTCTGTATACCTCGGGGACTACGGTAATTTATTTCCTGAGTGTAAGCGAGTTTTGTTTCCCTATTATCTTCCATTCTTTCTATATGCCCCAGCCATTGTAGTCTATTAGCCTTCATGATACCAGTGATTAGCGGGGACTTAAACAGATCATAAATGTCTTTGTTGCTTCTTCTTTTCCACTCTCCACTTTGTGTATCCCTAATGGGTCCAAAGATGCGTCTTAACACTTTGTTCTCAAAGGTTTGTAACAAGGCTTCGTCTCCTTTCGTTGCACTCCAGGTTTCAGAACCATACAGCACAACTGGTCTGATCAGTGTTTTGTATATTGTGATTTTGGTGTTACGAGATAGCGCATTTGATTTTAGTAGATGTTGTAGTGCATAGTATATCTTATTTCCAGAATTGATTTTAGTTTGTATTTCTTCCCTTATGATGTTGGAGCAGTTGAAGATTGTACCCATGTATTTGTATGTTTCCGTTCTTTTAATGGTCATATTATCTATTTGTATGTAGCCAGAGTTTTCAGCCATTCCTTCTCTTGAAATTACCATATATTCTGTCTTATCTTGGTTGATAACCAGCCTCATCTGTTGGGCTTTTTCCTTTAAGTGGGTCAATATTTCCAATGTCTTTTGTTCATTTTCCCCTATAAAATCTATATCATCTGCATAACCAAGCAGCTTGGATGTTCCTCCAATATCACATTCCTCCTTTACCTTCCTTACAACTTTCTCTAGAGTCAGATTGAAGAGTAGCGGCGATAGTGCATCACCCTGTTTCAAGCCAGATGTTATTTGGAAAGGGTCTGATTTCCTGCCTTTATATGTTACCATATCTTCTTCTTCTGCGTTCATCCGGAGTTTTTTTTCGGACGTGATTGCGTTGTGCCTGTTTACAGCTGAGCTGTGTTCTTGCACCGTTAGGCCGACACATCCGACTTCTGCGGGCATTTGTTGACCGGGTTAACCTTCCCAGGGATATGTTACTATATTATAAGTATCTTCCATGCATAGTCTGGTCATGTTGATTAACTTCCTTGGTATTCCAAATTCCTGCATAGCATTCCATAGACTATTCCTATGGACACTATCATAAGTCTATTTAAAATCCACAAAAATGTTAAGGAGATCTCTTTTATATTCCCAATTTTTCTCAGCTACTTGTCGTAAGATAAATATCTGATCGATTGTTGATCTGTTTTGTCTAAAACCCTCCTGGTAGTCACCTAACATGTCTTCTGAATAGGGTTTTAGTCTATTTAGTAATACTGCGGATAGTATCTTATAGCTGCTTTAATTATAGTATGCCCCACAAATAATGCCTTCATTCACGATCAATTATTTTGAAAACTGTCTGTTGCATCGTTATGAAATTTTTCCAGCCGTCTTATATCTACCCCCACCCAAGGAATATGTCTTTGATAGGTCTAAAAACAATTTAAATCATCGAAAGCGGCGACATTTCTTTGATGTTTTGCTGAACAACTAGTGATTTCTCGCTAACAAATTTATGTTTACAGTAATGGAAGCCCCGCCAATTCAGATGACACACAAGGCGTATCCGGATTCGTATGGGAGTGGGTGCAATGAAAGAACTAGCTTAAAAGTCGACAATGTCGGCTGCATTGCACCGGGTTTTTATCCCATACGGCTCAGTTTCTTTCCGCAGCGCGGAAAGCGTCGCACAAAGTACGAACTCCGTAGCTCCAGCGACGACCCTCGGGAGTCTCCGAAAAAATGCACTCGTGAAATGAAGGACGCGGCCCGGAATCGAACATACAACCTTCGGAGCCTGAGTCAGACGGCTTGACCACTTCACCACGGAGAATCCTGAGAGGGGTGCAATGTGTAATATTAGTAAAGACAGAGAATTTACAGAGGCACGGGGTAAATAATTTGTAAGTTAACAGGAAAGTAGAAGGAATATATTTCTTACCTTAATTTTCATTTCCTTCTTGTTTCTCCAGCTGCTGGTTAATAATGTGCACACAGGTATTCATGTTAGCTTTTTTATATTGAGTTCGTGAAAGCTTCCAAATAGCTGTGCATTAATGTGCGTATGGAGTGACCAGAAATGATACCGCAATTTAGTCATCATGTTTCCATTTTTAAGGATCTGTTCAGCTGTCTGTGTAGATTGTTCACACGCACAAGTGGGTGACAGACCCGCTTTGAGTCTTCGTGAAAGACTGTCTACTCTGCTGTTTACCGTTCAGAGACGGAACATGATTACCTGTTTTGCACTATGAAAATAGTTGTCAGTGTCTCTGTAGTGGGCTTTCTTCTTAACGACCAAGATGTTTGTCCTCTTTTCATTGAAGTTTATAGATTGATTCGTATGCACGTGTGTTGTCCCCTAATTTGACAACGTGTTTGCTCTCACGTTTCTTGTTATGCCACAATATGTCAGTTTCCACCGCAATATTACTCTTCTGTTGGTATTCAATGCGTTTAGTGTGTGTGTGTGTGTTTTTTTTTTTTTTTTTTTTTTTTTTTCATTACAGTTGTTTGTCACCGCTGAGGGCTTGCGGAATTGAAAATTCATCACTGTGGAATACAAACTGTTGCCATTGACATTATGCTGATGCTGTAATGTTTAGGGCCTGCAATTCGTCTGAATAGTTGGAGCAAAATATCCCAATGAGTGTGTACGTAGATTAAGGTCTGCGATCTGCTTAGACCTTAATCTGTGTCGGACGATTCCAGTAGGTTGATGATTGCTCTCGGTTGCATAAAATTCAATCCATCCTTTCTCCAATAGTCCTCTTCCTTTTTCAACCCATGGTCCTCACATCTTTTCCAGTAACTTTTATCAATATTTAATAGCGCGGACTGGTTGACAGACAGACAGACAGACAGACAGACAGACAGACAGACAGACAGACAGACAGACAGACAGAAATTTAGGTAGGTAGAAAGGTAGGTAAGTGGGTGGGTGGATGGATGGATCGATGGCTTGCTGGCTGGGTAGCTGGCTGGCTGGCTGGCTGGCTGGGTAGGTAGGTAGGTAGGTAGGTAGATAGACAGACATACAGACAGACAGACAGACAGACAGACAGACAGACAGACGGGTGGGTGGGTGGGTGGGTGGGTGGGTGGGTGGGTGGGTGGGTGGATGGATGGATGGATGGATGGATGGATGGATGGATGGATGGATGGATGGATGGATGGATGGATGGATGGATGGATGGATGGATGGATGGATGGATGGATAGATAGATAGATAGATAGATAGATAGATAGATAGATAGATAGATAGATAGATAGATAGATAGATAGATAGATAGATAGATAGATAGATAGATAGATAGATAGATAGATAGATAGATAGATAGATAGATAGATAGATAGATAGATAGATCCCTGCCAGGAGCTGGGCGAAACCGGGCCGAGTCAGCTAGTTTATTTATATAATCATGTTTCATGAAAGAACCCCCATTGGAGACACCTCTGAACAATACCATTTAACTCCGCGCTGTTTGTGCTCAAACGAAAACCGCGAGACAATTTTTAAAAAAGCGGGGATGTGTCTTGCTGAAGCTGTAATACTTTTAAAATGATGGAATTAATCCCTGAGCCGTAAATTATATACCGCATATAAACAAACATTGAAATCTGCCTTACAATCTCCAGAACAAAAATGTTTTTGTTGGGTGGACATAATGATAAGGTTATGTGCTAAATCTCATCATTTTCCCTCAGTTGGTTACTAAGATATTGAATTTTATATTGAGGCAACACACACACAAAACACACTATAGTTCATCGGTAGCATAGAGTTGGTAGGAACATTATGTTGTAGAGTGCGTTCTTAGTATCTATTTATATGTGTTTGTTCTTTAGTATTGGTGCCATTTGTCCAATGAGTAGGCTTGCCTTATTGCATCTATTTTCGATCTAGTCTTCTGATTTGCAATTTGATGATATTATACTTCCTAAGT